>QRFJ01000422.1:47500-184208 GCA_006176705.1 Cocos nucifera
TTTCCCCAGCAGTAATAAAACACGACCTGCATGCATTAACAACATGCAAATGATAACAGCATAAGGACTTTTTAACAAATGATAAAACAAGATTAATTAATGGCAATATACTTTTCCAGCAACAAAAAATAAAAACTACATAGCTTCTTCCTGTAGCAGAAAAGACCACTATAAGCCTTGCAAAGGTCTAATGTTATAGATTCGATGGCCTTGAACATATCTTTTTACATTGATCATAAGTGATCTCACTACTCATGCCGATGAAGATAATAGTACATGTTATGTGCTCATGATATAGTGTTGACTGATCAGAAAAGAAGAAAATTAAATGCTGACAAGGGAATAAATGAAGTCAAATATAATGGATAAAGAGTTGGTGGATGAATTAGAGAGGTGCTTTTGAGATATTACACCATCAACAGATAACTTGGTGACTTCAAGGGGTATTTTTTATAGAACAAAAATAAGAAACTAAACAATGTCATACATCTCAGAATGTCCAGCAATTAATAGAAATTAAGTGCACAAGTTGAATGCAGCAACGACAAGGATGTTAAGATAAACAAAAGTTAAAATAGGGGGAAAATAGAGTTAGAAATGAATATGTTAGAGGAACTGTAGAAGTTGCAAAAATTAAGGATAAGCTAATAGAGAAATGGTTGAGATGATACAGGAACAAAGATCTACGAAGGATCCAGTAAAGAGGGTACTGTTAAAGAATGTAGGAAAAGAAAGGGAAGACCTAAGATGACATGGATGGAGTTTCTGATAAATGTATGGGAAAAACATACAATAACATCAAAGGTGGCGCTATTTCTCAAAAAAATAGAGAAGGTTTGCAATAAGCAGGGATGCTTGGTGAACAAGAACCAATAAAGCTGACCTCAAATTGTTGGGGCAGGGCTGGGATGTTCATTGAGTTACCAGCATTCAGCATGTGCAATGTGCACGAAAAAGAATATGGAAGGCTATGATTACCAAAAAAAGATGAGAGGGGAGATAGTGACTCGTTTGGAGATGGTCATATTTTTGCCTTCCCATGTGAAGAGAAGAGCAATACAGAACAAAATGCTTTGGGATTTGAAATAAGGTTTCCAAAGATCTCTGCCTCCGGCACCCCACCCCACCCCCCGAAAAAAAAGAAAATCCTGCAATAGTTCAGATGGCAGCAAAAAAGCATGGAGTTAAATCGCAAAGACCTATATCTATCAAACCATCAAGTTGACTAAGTTCAAACAAATACGACTCCTTAGAAACATCATATACCTCCATGAATATTAGGTGAAGAAGATGATGTTCAAAACAATTTTAGAAAACCATCAGTGATGACTCAGTGACTTACTCAAATTAGACCGGTAAATTTAATTATGCACCAGAAGTGATAAGGAAAGAAATATGGATGCACTCACCACTTTCTTCATCATCATTTAATGCAGTTTGTTCAAGCAGACAAGTGCCCATTTCCCTTAAGGCTTCTGAGAACTCTACAAAATTATCATGTGGGTGAAAAGTAATTCTTAAAACAAAAGAAGAATCAAGATTATTGCACATGAAACTGATTTTAGAAAATAAGAACTGATAAATGAATGGCAAGGCCATCTTAGTATCTTTTCTTTTAAAGTGCACTTTCAACCAGAAACCTGTAATGCTTTTCTGTAGAACAGTGAAGGATGATTTATATCAATAAGAGTATGAGATCACATACACATGGGGAGAGGGGGGGGGGTGAGAGAAGCAAAAATATATTTCATAGTTTAATGCACCCCACCAACGACGTATCTTTACATGCATATTCAGATCCAAGACTCCTCAGAGCAAACAATGCAATCTTTGTACAAAACATTAGAAAGCAAATTAAACAATAGCCCTTATACAAGATGCCTCAATAAGTTAGTAAAAGTGGCTTGCTCAAATCTGCATCCCATTGACTAGCCTCACTTCTTCATAACGTGCTCACTTATATCTTTTATTCCTTCTCATATAGAACAGAAGTTACTCTCATCCCACATGCAAAAAATTGCCCTTAATGGAAACATAAAACAATTTCTTTATTTATAAAAAAAAAATACTCAGATGACTGTTTCTGTTGTTTTCTCAAAAACATTAATTTCTAAATACCAGTTTTATGAGATGATATATGGCTTCCATATGGTAATAAGAAGAAAAGAGCAAATCAATTTTGAGGCACATGCACATGTACAGAGTCCATGGTAAACAATAATCAAGAAAAATATGTACCTTATACCATTAATGTCTCAAAGATTGTCAGACTATAAGATAAAAAGGATATCATACATGTCCCAGACAAATGATAAGATCATATACACAATTGGGCCATGAGTCATGTAGCTTGACAAGCCAAACTTAATACAATTAAATGGATTAAACATCTACAACTAGTCCTACTGTCTACCATCTCCACGTGTTGCAAGCATTCAAAGGAGTTTACATCTTAAAGTTAAGAGCATAGTTGATGTAGTGGAAATATAGGACTGCCCACAATGGGAACAAATCTCTACCCTGTAGACATCTTCATCATTTTATAAGCAACAAAGGGCTGAGATTGCAACATCGAACAGCATGTGAGGCATTTTAGGGCCCCAATCTAACTCAATGGACCAACTAGAAACTTCTACTTAAGGTAACTACCCACTTCTAAAACTTGTTCCCAACCTGATTCCTGAGCATGTGCTTGTTCCCTTTTCTTTTTTTTTGTGGGGAGGAGTGGGGGGGGGGGGGGAAGAGACCCACTTTCCCAGATCTGCATCCACTCCTGCTTCTAGCAACTAAGAAATGGTAATCCTTGAAAAGGAACATGACTGCACTTTCATCCAACAGCCACAACTTTTACCACTGATCAAATAGTTTATGGTTTTAATTTTTATTTTTAAACAGTTTTCTCAGGTACTTTGACTTTTTCCCATTCTGTAACATGAATAGTGCATGCTATAACAGCCGTTGCCTGTTAATGGTGGTGGTGAGAATCAAACCAAGTTGTCAGTTACTGAGGTTTTGAGGGGATATGTTTCTACATCTCTACAAGGCAGTCCTACAAGACTAGAAGTAGGGATTTAATAGAGGATTGATTGAGAGTACAACAATCCAGAGAGGCCAGTTGAAAATTTATCCTGGTTACAAATAAAAGAAACCTTTTGGCCGAGGTCTCTCTCTCTCTCACTACTTTTCCTCTCCTCCCTCTTAATCACTTTCTTCTTTACATAGCAAATCCATAGTCTATTAATATTTCTTTATTTCTCTTGTGCTTCAAATAGATCATATTGTTGCATTTATTTCATCAACAATCTAATTTATAAATAAATTTTATTAGTTAAAATGCTTCAACTGGTAATAACTAACACATGGAATTCAATTTCAGACTTCAAAAATATTGCTGAAATTTTCTTTCCCATCTTCTCTGTAGATGTGCAATCAGGATGCGATTCACAAAACCTGTCATGGCCACTCAAAGAAGACTAACATTTTACTTCCAGCTGTCACTTTCTTTCAATTTTCTTCCATTATTCTTTATTGTGTGTGCAGTTAGAAAATAATTCTCAATTATGTGCTCCAACCTATTACGTAAGTCTGCATACTATTTCACTGCTCTCTGGGATTCTGTTTTAGGTTAATATTGAACTATTTCAGATTAACATGAAACTTTTATTTTGGGGTTCTCTCATCTATCAGAATCCTCTAAATTATAATACTTAAGGCATGCTTAAATCACTAATTTTGTGCTAGCCATCTGTTGTTTTTCAACTTCTGGTCCCGCTTTTTGAAACCAGACAGCAAGAGTATGAAAGTGAGCTTAAACCCTTGGACTCCCTTTCCGTTTTAGTACTCCAATCATTGCATGCTATCCCCTGTGTGAACCTATGCTAGAATTTGGGGCTATGACTTCATGCACTGGCACCCATTAGTCAAAATTTGAAGAGAGTGTGTCAGTGTTGAAGGTTTCAAGAACAGTTGGGTGACCTTGTTAGAAAGGTTAGGGTTTTCTAGAGAGATGTTATTACTGACAGATATTATAAGATGGACCAATACAGGGCTAACTGACTGACTGAACTTACTTTTACAATGCAAGCAGAGGGACAAATGATATCATTATCGTTTTAAGGTGTCCCATTTTACAATTGGGAAAATTAAGTTTTGAAAGAAAAAGTTGTAGTTTCACCACTCATTTGGAGCTTGCTTCTCTAAACCTATTTCCACTATTGATTTTGAAATGGAGGCAGCTGTGAGGAATCTATAAAATTACAATTTAATGAGAGAAAGTGGTTTTGGGTGTCAGCCCTCCAAAGAAATTCAATGATGCAGAACAAAATGGAGACAATCATATATGTGATGGTGAACCAAAGAATGATGGGACTAGGAGTTTAAATGAATTTAACAGTTTGTTGTCCTGTTGTTAGGGCACATGATAGATGCAAATGTATTTTAAATTTCAAAAAGTAGATGATGAACAGCTCTTCTTGGGTTTCTAGGGATGTGGCAAAACAGCAATCTGAGACAACAAGGAGTTTTTTTGGCTTTAAAGGGCTTATGATAAAACCTTGTCATGGTGACTGCAGTCAGAGTTCAGAAAATGTGCACAGTTATATCCAGCACATTGGAAGGATAAAGAAAGAAGTAGGTGGGCGACCTAGGCTTTGACATTAGCTGTTAGGTTTCCAAGCACTTTAGTACCACCCTAGGGAACAAAGAAGATCATATGAAAAAATACATCAGACTTGGCTCCACTCTTATTTGTAGCATATATCACTAGAGAAAAAACATAGATTAAAACTAATGGAAAAGAATATAAAATAAGAAAGAACAATGATAACAAAGACACTGAAGGGAAGGATAAAGACATGAAATAGAAGGCAAAGAATAGGACCAAAGCAGGCCTTCTTCGTTTCTTTTCCTTTCACAAACCAAAAGCCATGCACTTGCAACATTTCTTCCACTTCACCTAAAGCCTTCGCATAAAACAATTATTGTCAAATCATCCCAAACTGGTCAGTTCAGGACAACGACCGCCAAACCAGAACCAATCTATACTGGGCTGAACCAACAAGGCAGAGAAGGGGAGAGGGAGAAGAAAGAGAGAAATAGAGAGGGGGGGATAAAAGGAGAGGGAGAGGAAGAAAGGGCTTCCGACAGTTATCCAAGCTCTTGCCAAGCTTGGTAAGGGCTAAGAGAGGGAAGGAGAGAGAGAGAGGGGAAATGCTTACTGGGTCACCGAAGGCCCTCGAAAGCCTTCGAACAGACGGTAACACCACTGCAACCTCTCCAAAATTTTAAAAAAAAAATATGGTGAAGTCGGCAACGTAATACGGGGAAGTTGGCAACTACATTGCTGAGTTCACCCGATAAAAAGCTAAAAAAAATACGAAATAGGGGTGAACCCTTGTTTCGAACTGTAGGAGGATGGAGGCCCTCCTCCGGCCTCGGCCGCCCTCAACCTTCCTCGACGCTGGCTCACCAGCCGTTGAAGAGGTCACAATAGCGTCGTCATCCGTCCGAAGGCCTCCGAGAGCCTCCAGTGACCCGATAAGTGTCTCCCCCTTGAAGGAGAATTCTAATTTTCCAGACCAGGTTCGTCCAGATCTTATCAGATCAAGAGATATATTTCAAAATTTTTTCTCTTTGATCCTAATCAGATCTGGGATGTTTCAGATCTGATCCATATTATTCTAATAATAAAATAAAATTCAGATAAATTAAATCAAATTTAATTTACCTGATTTGGGTAATCCTATTACCCTGTAGATGATCCTGATTGCAGCGGAAGGTTCTGGATCTTAGCCACGCAAGCGCCTGGCCTCTACCGGTATCCACTCGGGTTGGATCTGGAGATCCTCTTCTTCTCTATCACACCTCCAAAAATCAGATCTGGATCTGATCTGGAGGATCTTCAAAACTCTTTTGAAGATCTGCAGTCGTCTCCTTTGCAGCAGCGCAGCCTTCTTGCTTTTGATCGCCTTTCTCTTGATCTGAATCGCACCAACCAAGTCCAAAACACCTTTTGGACGTGGAGAGCAAGGGAGAGGGAGAAGTATGGCATGGAGAAGGAGGGGAGAGGCAGCCTTGGGGCGTGGGAATTTTTCTCAATCAAATTAGATTATTTTTAGGAGTTGGGCGCAGGGTCTTATTTATAGACCTCTTGTGATCCAACTCCTCTTCCTCTCAACCAATCACAACCCTTTGTGAAATCAGATCTAAATCTGATTGGTTGGGAATAGAGACCCCTGGATTCCTCCTTAGAGGGCGCCTAAGACCAGTCAAACTGGATTCTTAGTAGAACTCTGATTGGAATCCAAAAGGGAGGTGGAGTCCTTGTCCAACAAGGACTCCTAGGCGCCTCCTACTTGGGCTCACGCCACCTTGGCGTGCGCCCTTCTCCTTGCCAGGTTCTGGCAGGGGGACAGGCCCCCACCAGCTCTCCAATAGGTGCATGACATGTGGTCAAAAGTCAAAGGGTCAATGGTCAACGTTTGACCAGTCAAAGGTAGACTTTTGACCAAAGTCAAAGAACAAGAAATGGCAGGTGACCAAAAATGGCAGGTAATGTCTTACAAAATAAGACAACCTATTCTGACTTGGACAACCTCCAGTCAGACCATATGAAGGCCTCTGATTGAGCACAAACTCCTTTGGCTCAGTCAGGACAACTTATTTATGATAGTAAAAGAAGAACGTTAGGTTCAATCGAGTGCTAGCACGATTTCCTTGAACCTAATTGAATCTCATTCAGATCAATTGAACTAGATCAGTTCAATTGATGATCACCAGATTCAAACCCTTGTTTGTGTGACCCAGTTAGGTTCAGTTCTGTATGGTAATGGGATATGTCATGATCTCTATCATAGACATCATCGAAACTCCTTTCGATGGATCAGAACTCTTCTGATTCGAACAGCTAGAATGATCGATCATCTAAATCATTCTAATTGCTCCCAAAATCCACCAGTGACACCTAGCAGTATATGGTGGCAACCCATCAGAGCTGAATGCGAACCTCTTGGTGCAGCTACCTGTGTGATTAAGTTCTTCTATCTTGAGCCCCGATCAGATTAGGGTTAAGGTGAACTCGTCAAACCCTAGTCTCTGTCATATGATGTAATCATTCGATTCGAGTCCAATGTGAAAATCTAAATAGAAACTCTTTCTATTATTTCACTCTGCCATGGCCATGGGCTTCTGGACTTGATTCTCATGATCATCATAGGGCTGCTCCTCTACCACCGAGGTAGATAGATTCCATCTTGATGCAATCCAGTTCCTACAATGAACATGCTATAGCCAACATACACCTCAGGGTTCCATATGGCTAGGAGACCGAGTAATGGTGTAGTCAAACTATAACACCCTCAAGGTGAACTGCCGATGCATCTCAGGTCAAAGAACCAGACACACTACTGCAGCATCGAGTCAGTCATTGACGAGAAGGTAGACTTCCTAATGACTACTCGAGGTGGTCACGCTCAGTGCCCTCGTTCTCTAACGAGTACCTGTACTCTCGCTCCGGTGTCTCCACACCGTAGACTCAAGACTCATCTACTAAAGAGAAGCGATTGTACACCAACCTTCCGGATCAATCACCATCCTCGTGATGATCCTATGGTCGGGAGCATGTTTATGAGTTAATAATGATTATTCATGTCTTAAATTTTCAACTCTTGAAAAATATGAATTATCATTACCATTAACTCAAAGGATGTATCACAGACACTAAATACACATATGTGATAGAAAATAACCCATTTTATTAATTATAGTCAAAATTACAATTTTGCCCCTAGAAGTGTATTACAAGTGTCAGCCAATTCTGGCTTCTAGGGCACATATATCTAACAATCTCCCACTTGTCCTAAAGCCAATTGGCTACAAGTCTAAGTCCCATCTTCTCAAGGTGGGCTTCGATCTTCTGCTGGCCCAACGGCTTTGTAAGTGGGTCTGCCACATTATCTGTGGAGTTGACTCTCTTGACCTCGACGTAACCCTTTCTCAAGGTAATCGCGGATGAGGTGATATCGCCGCTCAATGTGCTTGGATTTCTGGTGAGACCTCGGCTCCTTAGCAAGGGCTATGGCGCCATTGTTGTCGCAGTATAGAGGAATGGCATCTGATGGCATTACTCCAATTTCTGCAGCAAACTTCTTGTACCAGAATGCTTCCTTTGCAGCCTCTGATGCAGCTATATATTCTGCTTCCATGGTGGAATCTGCTATCACAGTTTGCTTGGAACTCTTCCAGCTGACAGCTCCACCATTGCACACAAACAGACTTCCAGATGTCGACTTTCGATCATCTATATCGGACATGAAAGTCCGAGTCTGTGTATCCCTTGGACTTGGAGTTCTCCATTACCAAAGACCAACATCATATCCTTAGTTCTTCTCAAGTACTTAAGGATACATTTCACAGAAGTCCAGTGTTCTTCACCTGGATTTGACTGATATCTGCTTGTGACACTCACAGCATGGGCTATATCAGGTCGTGTACATAGCATGGCATACATGAGGCTCCCTATTGCAGAAGCATAAGGGATCTTGCTCATGCGTTCTATTTCCTCAGGTGTGCTGGGGCACATCTTCTTGGAAAGATGAATACCATGTCTGAAGGGTATTAATCCCCTCTTAGAGTTTTCCATACTAAACCTCTTTAGTACTTCCTCTATGTACATCTTCTGTGAAAGTCCTAGCATCCTATTCGGTCTATCCCTATAGACCTTAATTCCTAGAATAAAGGATGCTTCACCTAGGTCTTTCATGGAGAATTCCTTGGACAACCACATCTTGACTGATGTCAACATGGGAATATCATTCCCAATAAGGAGGATGTCATCCACGTACAATACGAGGAAGACAACAGCGCTCCCACTGACCCTTTTGAAAACACATGGTTCCTCTTCATTTTTGATGAAACCAAACTTTTTGATCACATCATTGAAACGAGTGTTCCAGCTCCGAGATGCTTGCTTAAGTCCATATATGGACCTTTGCAGCTTGCAAACCTTGTGATCAGTATCACTGGATGTGAAACCTAGCGGCTGTTCCATATAGATATCTTCCTCAAGATATCCATTTAGGAATGCCGTTTTCACGTCCATTTGCCATATTTCATAATCGAAATAGGCTGCAACAGCAAGCAATGTGCGGATGGATTTTAGCATAGCTACTGGGGAAAAGGTATCCTGATAGTCAATGCCTTTCACGTTGACTATAACCTTTTGCCACCTAGTCTAGCCTTGAATGTCTCCACATTCCCATCTGCACCAATCTTTCTCTTGAAGATCCATTTACACCCAATAGGTACTATACCTTCTGGTGGATCTACCAAGGTCCAGACTTGGTTTGAGTGCATCGAGTCAATTTCTGACTTCATTGCCTCAAGCCATTTCTCGGAGTCGATATCTGATATCGCCTCGTTGTAGGTTTTGGGATCATCACCATGAGCACCATTACCTATGAGGAACATTTCCTCTACATCCTCTGAAATAATACCTAAGTATCTTTCAGGGGGACGGGAAAACTCTTTCCGATCTACGAGGTGGAGGAGGTAGTGTTCTTATTGGCTCAACCTGATTTGGTTCCACTTGGTCCTTAGCTCGTTCTGCTTGTGAGACTTTCTCATCAAGCTTAATCTGCTTTCCAATGCCACTATCTTGAATAAACTATTTTTCAAGAAATATGGCATGTCGACTCACAATCACATTGTGGTCTTCTGGAATGTAGAAATAGTATCCTAATGACTCTTTAGGATATCCTATGAATCGAGCTCTAAAGGACCTAAACTCTAACTTGTCCGCTTGTTGTCTTTTGACATGAGCCGGACAACCCCAAATTCTGAGATGACTCAGACTTGGTTTCTTACCGTGCCATATCTCATACGGTGTGGTAGGAACGGTTTTAGAGGGAACCCTATTCAGTAAGATAGATTGAAGTTAATAATGAATGTCCCCAAAGAAAATCAGGGAGGTCTGTGAAGCTCATCATGGATCGAACCATATCCAATAGAGTCCGATTTCTCCGTTCTGAAACCCCGTTGAGTTGAGGTGTTCCTGGTGGAGTCCATTGAGAGACTATGCCATTTTCCTTAAGATAGTCTAGGAATTCCCGGCTAAGGTATTCACCTCCTCGATCTGATCGAAGAACCTTAATGGGTTTTCCAGTTTGTTTTTCTACTTCATGTCTGAATTCTTTGAACTTTTCAAAAGCTTCAGACTTGTGTCTCATAAGATACACATACCCATACCTAGACAGATCATCGGTAAAGGTAATGAAGTAGACAAAATTGCCTCTAGCCGGCACATCAAATGGGCCGCACACATCAGTATGTACTAGGGCAAGGAGATCTGTGGCCCTCTCCCCATGTCCAACAAAAGGGAGTTTAGTCATTTTGCCTTGAAGACAAGATTCACAAGTTGGATATGACTCAAAAGTCAATGGACTCAATAGCCCATTTTTCTCCAATTTGTTAATCCTATCTTCTGCTATATGACCTAATCTCAGGTGCCATAGATATCTGTCGTTTGGACTATCCCTAGGTCGTTTGGCATTCACGTTTTGCTCGATAGTTAAGAACAGGTACATCAATATGCAAGCTGATAAAGACCATTAATAAGGAAACCATTTGCAATTTTATTTCTTTCATAAAGAATGTTACAATGGTCCTTAAAGAAGGTGATCACATAACCTTCTTGTGCTAAGCATGAAACAGAAATCAAATTCCTGCTAGCTGCAGGCACATAATAACAGTCTTTTCAAAACTAAGTCTAAACCAGATGGTAATCGAAGAGGGTATGTTCCCACGGCTACTGCAGCAACTCTTGCTCCATTACCGACGCGTAGGATCATGTCTCCATCCCTCAGCCTCCTGCTATCCTCAAGACCCTGCATAGAAGTGCACAGATGAGCACTAGAACCAGAGTCAAGCACCCAACTGGATGCAGAAGAAACCGTAAGGTTAGACTCAATAACGAGCATACCTCCAGAAGGACCTTCCTTCTTGTTCTTTCAGGGTGGCCAGGTAAGTAGGGCAGTTCCGCTTCCAATGGCCGTCGCTGTTGCAATGGAAACACTTTCCTTTGCCATCGACCTTCTTCTTCGGTTCTGCCTTCTTCTTCTTTGATCCTTCCTACCTTTTGCTTTTTCACAGACTTCTTTTTCTTTCCATAAGACTTTCTTTTGGAAGAAGTCCGTTCCATAGCAAGAACTGAGCCTTTAGAACCTTTCATAGAAAGCTCAGCGGTAACCAGCATATTCATCAACTCGGCCAAGGAATTTTGAAGTTTATGCATGTGGTAATTCATGATGAATTGCCCATATGCATCAGTCAAGGATTGCAGAATAATATCGTTCTGCAGATCCAAGTCCAACTTCACACCGAGCTTCTCAAGCTCTTCCATGTCCTTGATCATTGTCAGACAGTGATCTTGGACTGACTGCCCATCACGCATCTTAGCCTTAAAAAGTCATTTCGTGACTTGATATTTGGCTGCGCGACTCTGTTCACCAAACATCTCCTGCAGGTGAGCCAACATTTGGCGAGCAGTCCCGATATCTTCATGTTGGCGCTGGAGCTCATCAGACATCGAGCCCAACATGTAGTATCTGGCCTTATTATCTTCGTCAATCCATTTTTCCAGAGACGCTCTCTGTTCAGTGGATGGACGAGCTGGTAAGGTGGGAGGGTCCTGGTCCAAAACATGTGTTAACTTCTCTGAACCCAAAACAATTTTGTAGTTCCTGAGCCAATCTTTATAATTGGGTCCAGTCAGTCTATGTGTGTCTAGGATACGTGCCAGTGGGTTGGACGCAGACATTTTCCTGTAGAGAGTCAAAGATTCTAGTTAGATACTGTAATTTTGACTTGACCAATTTGTTTAGGGATTTTATTTTTAAACAAATTAGCTCCCACTATTTTCTCGGATCCCTACACTCCCTCTGTAGAGATGCAAAAATCTCCGCGATTGATGATTTCTAGTGGGTGGTGCGGTCTCACCAACTGACTCATCACCTCACCTAACAGTTATTGGTGATGGGTTAGCCAATGAGTGAACAACTCTTGTTCAATGATTCTCTAATCATGGTGCACCCAAACTTGGTCTCTAATTCATGAATCTCACCGTATCCGGAAATATTGATCCACTCCTTAGTTAAGTCAGACCCACCATTTGCATGCATAGACTGGGTTCCTAATTGAGTCTCTCACCGTATCCGAATATTGAGCCCAACTCATCCTCCAGCCCATAGCATCCAATGCCTAATAGACATGGTTGCGTCTTCCCGGTGCAACTGAGCCACTGTATCCAGCCGAGAACAATCAACCCCGGGAAGGGCCCGCACATCTACAATGGTGGAAGACCTCAGACTTAATCTTTTCTTAGGGAGAATTGATTCAGGTCTCATTAAACTAGACTTGGCTTAGTCATAACAATTATGACTAACCTAGTGGCATGGGTTAGCTCGGATTATTGACCACCTCAGATCAGAACTGTGTCAACAGATATGGCCAGGTAAGTGAGACCGGTGGAAGGAATATGCCATTAACTCGTACAAGAACGCATTCAGGTCGAGTAGCTTCCAATTAAAAACCAGTCGGTCGTATGTGCCAAACTTACCTTAGACACCAAATTGTTGAGTCAGAACCAATTGGGTTAGCCTACAATCCAGACTCTAACCTCTGAGCCTAATTAGGTCTTGCTTGATCGTGACTCGATCTTGACCCAGACTTAATCCTATTAGGCTGGTCAATTTAAGCATTGTTGATCCCATCTAACCAACTCTTGATTCGGTTTGATCAACCGCTTAGACCTAATTGAGCTACCCAAGCCCGAACCCAGTATTATGAATATGTCTTAGATCTGAAATTCTCAATTTTAGACCTAATTAATATTTCCATAAACTTAATTCTTAATTAAGTTAGGGTTCATAAACAAAATATGCACAATAAATCCTAGGGTTTCAGGATCTAGGGTTTTGCAGAAAGTAAGTTTTGGGTTTCTGATTAAGGACGAACACGCAGCACCCCTACACGTCATAAGAACACCCCATCGAATGGGAAGAGAGGGCCTTTAAACCCTTCTTCGTTCTTATGATCGGACGGCCAAGAGGAACGCCTTAATCAGGAACATGCAATACTACAAAACAGTTTTAGATCTATATCATATATCTCATATACAAATTAGATCTAATCATGGCATATTTTGCATACATCTCATGTATCATAATCATGCATGTTTTCAGATCTAAATTATCTCATAATAATCTAAAAAATTAGATTTAAATTGATCTAATCAAAATAAATTCTAATCTAGACAATTATGTAGAACTATTCTACAACTAGTCTAGACATGCATCAATCATATCTCATATGATATTTAAAATTAAAAATAATTTTATTTGCTATTTTTCAGATGTTATTATAACACTTATAATATCAGAAAAATAGTAAATAAAAGATCTAAAATATGATTTAATCAAATTAAATCAAAACATGCAAAGACTATTCTATAGAACTATTCTATTCTAGAACTAGTCATGCATATTTTCTAATCTTAGATCCAAATCATTTAATTTTAATTTTTTTCTGATTTCAGATCTGATCACATCTCATGTGACATCTGAAATCACTTATTTTCTAATTAAAATAAATTTAAAATCAGATCTAAAACAATTTTAGAACCTTGGCTCTGATACCAGTTGAAGGGAAATCCTGATTTTCCCGGACCAGGTTCGTTCAGATCTGATCAGATCAAGAGATATATTTCAAAAATTTTTCTCTTTGATCCTAATCAGATCTGAAAATATTTTCAGATCTGATTCTTATTATTTTAATAATAAAATAAAATTTAAGATAAATTAAATCAAATTTAATTTACCTTGATTGGGTAATCCTATTACCCTGTTGATGATCCTGATTGCAGCGGAAGGTTCTGGATCTAGCCACGCAAGCGCCTGGCCTCTACCGATATCCACTTGGGCTGGATCTGGAGATCCTCTTCTTCTCTATCACTCTCCAAAAATCAGATCTGGATCTGATCTGGAGGATCTTCAAAACTCTCCTTTGAAGATCAGCAGTCGTCCTTTGCAGCAGCGCAGCCTTCTTAGCTTTTCAGTCGCCTTTCTTGATCTGAATCGCACCAACCAAGGACTCCAAACACCTTTTGGGACGTGGAGAGGAGAGGGAGAAGAGTTGGCATGGAGGAAGAGGAAGGAGGCCTTGGGCGTGGGGAATTTTTCTCAATTCAGAATTGATTATTTCTTGAGTTGGGCGCAGGGTCTTATTTATAGACTATCTGTGATCCAACTCCTCTTCTTCCCAACCAATCACAACCCTTTGTGAAATCAGATCTAAATCTGATTGGTGGGAATAGAGTCCCTGGATTCCTCCTTAGAGGGTGCCTAAGACCAGTCAAAGTTGGTTCTTAGGAGAACTCTAATTGGAATCCAAAAAGGAGGATGGAGTCCTTGTCCAACAAGGGACTCCTAGGCGCCTCCAACTTGGGCTGCACGCCAAGGGTGGCGTGCGCCCTCCTCCTTGCCAGGTTCTGGCAGGGGGACAAGGCCCCCACCAGCTCTCCAATAGGTGCATGACATGTGGACAAAAGTCAAAGTGTCAATGGTCAACATTTGACCAGTCAAAGGTCAGACTTTTGACCAAAGTCAAAGAACAAGAAATGGCAGGTGACCAAAAATGGTAGGTAATTGTCTTACAAAATAAGACAAACCTTTTCTGACTTGGACAACCTCCAGTCAGACCAAGTGAAGGCCTCTGATTGAGCACACAAACTCCTTTGGCTCAGTCAGGACAACTTATTTATGATAGTAAAAGAAGAACGTTAGGTTCAATCGAGTGCTAGCACGATTTTCTTGAACCTAATTGAATCTCATTCAGATCAATTGAACTGGATCAGTTCAATTGATGATCACCAGATTCAAACCCTTGTTTGTGTGACCCAGTTAGGTTCAGTTCTGTATGGTAATGGGATATGTCATGATCTCTATCATCGACATCATCGAAACTCCTTTCGATGGATCAGAACTCTTCTGATTCGAACAGCTAGAATGATCGATCATCTAAATCATTCTAATTGCTCCCAAAATCCACCAGTGACACCTAGCAGTATATGGTGGCAACCCATCAGAGCTGAATGCGAACCTCTTGGTGCAGCTACCTGTGTGATTAAGTTCTTCTATCTTGAGCCCCGATCAGATTAGGGTTAAGGTGAACTCGTCAAACCCTAGTCTCTGTCATATGATGTAATCATTCGATTCAAGTCCAATGTGAAAACCTAAATAGAAACTCTTTCTATTATTTCACTCTGCCATGGCCATGGGACTTCTGGACTTGATTCTCATGATCATCATAGGGCTGCTCCTCTACCACCGAGGTAGATAGATTCCATCTTGATGCAATCCAGTTCCTACAATGAACATGCTATAGCCAACATACACCTCAGGGTTCCATATGGCTAGGAGACCGAGTAATGGTGTAGTCAAACTATAACACCCTCAAGGTGAACTGCCGATGCATCTCAGGTCAAAGAACCAGACACACTACTGCAGCATCGAGTCAGTCATTGACGAGAAGGTAGACTTCCTAATGGCTACTCGAGGTGGTCACGCTCAGTGCCCTCGTTCTCTAACGAGTACCTGTACTCTCGCTCCGGTGTCTCCACACCGTAGACTCAAGACTCATCTACTAAAGAGAAGCGATTGTACACCAACCTTCCGGATCAATCACCATCCTCGTGATGATCCTATGGTCGGAAACATTTTATGAGTTAATAATGATTATTCATGTCTTATATTTTTAACTCTTGAAAATATGAATTATCATTACCATTAACTCAAAGAATGTATCACAGACACTAAATACACATATGTGATAGAAAATAACCCATTTTATTGATTTTAGTCAAAATTACAATTTTGCTCTTAGAAGTGTATTTCAAGTGTCAGCCAATCTAGGGAGATTGGCTACATATATCTAACACCCCTCTCTCTCCTTCCCTCCCTCCGCCCTTACCAAGCTCGGTAAGAACTTGGATGGCCCTATCCTTAACCGAACCAGTATCCTGCCATTACGATTCGGCATAGCCTGAACCATCCAGTTCAGGACGGTTCGATGAATGCTGGTTCAAGATCTAATCAATCAAACCGGCCCAGAACTAAGACAAATTGAACTTTCGAAATGGAACAGGAGGCAAACTAGGTTGTAATGGGCTGAACTGACTAGTATCAGGCAGTATTGACCCGATTTAGCTGAGCCAAACCAACCATACTTATATAAAGTCCCCCATTACCCCTCAACCCTGATATCACTCATATGTGTCTCTCCTCATCTCTCATTCTTTGATCTCCAACAACCCTCCTTCAGATCATCCTCATCCACCGTTGCCAATTACATCAACCAAGTGCCTCACTCCCCCCTCCCTCACTCTCCTCAAACCCCCTCTCCTCACCTTGACATCTTCCATTACAACCCTCCAAGACCCCTAAACCCTTTATCAGCATCGCTCATTGCCCTCCATGACCCCGACAGCTTTGTTGCCACTACCTCGTCTAGTGCTGCCTCTTTTGCATCCCTCTCTAGGTTGCTGCCTACAAGTACATGCCCCCTCCCTTCCCTTCTTTCTAGATTTGATGGTAGCAGCACCTAACTAGCAGGGCAGCGCATATAGTACGCCAGAACAGTATTGTATCATACCATACCGACCCAGCATTTGAGCATTTGACAAACATGAATCATTGTGCCAGTATTGATAACCTTGTTATAGACTTTACCAAACAAAAACCAAGCTCTTGCAATGTTCTTTCCACCCAGCCTAAGGTCTTTTCTGAATCCAAAAACTTATAGAACAAAATAACCTAAAAGGCAAGTAATTTAATGACCAAAGAAATTGGGGAAAGGATTATAGGCACAAAAAACAAATTGATGCTCAAAAATTGTATAAGGAAAACAATGTACATGATGATTTCACAAGAAGCATTTGCAATGTTTTGGCCTATGAAAAAAGGGATGGCCGAATGCATGAGGCTCCCACCACTGCAGGGTCTACGGAGTGTTAGATGAATGCAATCTCACCCCCATGCAACAAGGCTGTTTTCATGTTTCAATCCCATAACACCTATGTCACAATGAAATAACCTTATCATTGAGCCAAAGCACACCCTCATAATGTTCCATCCTATGAAATATGGTATAAATTTGAGATATATTTGTAGATTATAGTTTGCCAAACACAAATGGTAATGACAAGGCTGGATATTCATGAATATGGTTAAAAAATCATAGCGTAGTTTACTTTGGTATCCACGAGGTATAGGAGATTTATGAAGTCATTGAAGTCGACCACATATATGACCATGGAACCAAAACATTTGAGTGTAAGGTAGGCCGAACCAATATTGGGATTCATATCAGTTAGCTATCATTACAATACGATACCAATTTAGTACCGTACTGATGCTCGGTATGGTTAGGCATGCCATTTTTCAAACCGGCATGCAATTTCTTTTTCAATTTTTTTTTATGTTAAATAATGTTTTATGAAGTTTTTGAGTGAACTGAATATTAATTTGATATTTTTTGAAATGTTTTGATGTTCTTTAATCCGTTGTTTCTTTTTTTCATGCTTCCTATTTATACAATTTAAATGGTAAATGCAATTAAAATACATAACTCATTATATTAATAAAGAAAATCCATAAATTACAGAATATAAAGTCAATTTTTTTAATTCCCACTAGCATCTAAAATCTCATGTAATAGCGATGTCTTTCGTAGATGTCGAGGTCTTCATATGCAAGAGGTTCAACCCAATTCTCTATCCACATGGCCCTTAAACATACTTGTAATTTTACGACGATTTCTTAATTTTATTTTATCTTTTATTTTTAAATCCAAAAATATATTTTTTGATTTAAAAAAATCATAGATTGAATGAAAAATCTAAAATCTTGGTGTCATCATGTACATCTTTCTTAGATCTACAACATATCATGAAATATCATCGAAATATAAAAATTTAGCATGACCTTCCCCTATTTTTTCAATTTTTGGCCAATTTTAGGCCTCGACTAATTTCACCAAAAATCCAGGTTAAAATCTATGAAAATGGCTAGATCTGGTCGACTTTCAAGGGGATTGGAAGGCACTAAGAGCTCTTAGAAGGAGGAGCTCTTCGCAGCCCCAATTACTGGACTCACATGTTGGGCAATACGCATGCCTAAACCGGTGCGAACCGCTTGGTTCCCATTGCTATCGGGCCTATTTCCAAGCTAAGGGCTCGCCTCTTGTATGGTATGGTACATGACAAGCCGCTTCGTTTGGGATAGTTTGGTCTACCTTAGTTAAGTGCTTTAGTCAAGTCAATTAAATTACTTATTTAAGTCTCCAAGTTTTATTAGTCCTTATCCCTCAAGCACCATATAAGCTTGGACAACCCTCGTAAGAGAGCCAGGCTAGGGCGCACGCTTAAGAGTTAAGAGAACATATGCCAAAGCCAAGAGCTTAAACAAGTAAATTGGGTAATTTTAAGGTGGATCATGCTTTTATCAATTTATACATTTGTTAATCCTATTTATGACCAGTCCGCTTATTAAAAACCCCTCAAGCCATTCCAATCCAAATCCATGAGATGTGTCCAAACACTAATGAAAGGAGATGGAGAACAATAGAGAGAGACCGGTCATAAGAAATGGTCATAGTGATTGACCAAGGTTCCGCAGACTCAGTACCGAAACCCATGTCGGCCGACCGACGATACGGGTCCGTACCGCACCGGACTGCTCGAATCGACACAGGCAAAGGAAGCGAACTGAGTGGAGGAAAAGAGAGAAAGAGAGAGAAATAGAGAGAGAGAGGAAGAAAGAAAATGAGGAAGGGGAAGCCATCGAAAATGCCGCCGGACGGCCTCCAACTAGGCGTCGAATGGTGCACTCCATGTGGGCGTGAAAGAGGGGCACAGGTTTTCTTTTTAAAATAGCCAGAAAAGAGTGAAGAGAGCAATTGGTTTACTGACTTCGCTTAACTGAAACAATGCCGGCTTCACTATTTTTGACTTTTTTTTAAAAAAAAATTCAAAAAATGAAACCGACAATGGATTTGCCAACTTCACCATTCATCTGTGTTTTTAAAAAACGTGATGAAGGAACAAGGGCGTTCGCCCCTATTTCGCGGCCGCGGCTCTGCCCATGCAGTTTCCACCGCCCGGTGGCCATAGCGGCCACCCAGCAAACTCCGACCACCCCTCTAACGGTTACACCTCCCTCTAGTACGTCGCTCCCCCTCTTTCTCTCACTCGTTTAAAAGCCCTATTAGGCGACAATCAAGGGGAGGCTTCCGCGGCCCTCCAGCAGCCGCAGTGGGCCACTGCCAACCTCCAGTGGCCACAGTGGGCCACTACCAGCCTCCAACGGCAACTCTTCTCTCTCCCTCTCCTCCTCTCTCTCTCTTTTTCTCTCTTTCCCTCTCTTTCCTCCAATATACCATTTTCCCTGGCAGAACCATTCCGGTACCCTGCTGATCTAGCTCGGTACGAGATGTACTGGCCGATTCGGGCGGCAACTCAAATTGCAAAAGGAAGTGGCTGAGCATGGATTTTTCTCCTTTTCCTCCTATTCTCCTTTCTTTTTCTTTGGCTACCATGTTGCTAGTAGTGAGGCCACTACTTGCAACAAGCACTATTTTAGGGTTCATTTTGGTGGGATAATACATTACTGTTGAGAAAAACGCCTCAAGATTCGATCTACAATAAATCCAGAATGAGGTCCAAGACGATGAACGGAGTCTAACAAGTCCAAGAACAACCCAAATAGAGTTCAGATGGAGAAGTTATGCACGAAAGAAGGATTAGGCCAGGCAGCACGGCTCTCGAGCCCGCCAAAGGGGCCCATAGGTGGCACTAGCCGACAATAGGCGGCGGCATTAGCCAGCCACGCGCTGGGCTAGCCCAGGCGAGAGAGCATGCGCGAGGGCGCCCAGCCCACGTGATGGAGCACAATCCACCATGGACCATAGCTCACAACGCCCTACGTGGACCGAAATTTGGTTTCCCATGCCGTTTCACGCGGTCCACGGCACTGTTCCGTCTAATTACAAAATCTAACTAGAAACTTTGACTCTCTACAGGAAAATGTCGACGTCCAACCCACTAGCCCGTATCCTGGACACCCATAGACTGTCCCTGGACACCCATAGACTGACCGGACCTACCTACAAGGATTGGCTCCGAAACTTCAAAATTGTTTTAGGTTCTGAGAAGTTGACTCGTGTTGGAACAAACATGAGGAAAGGACCACAGACATACTTGCCCTAGTACATATTGATGTATGTGGCCCATGCCGGCCAGAGGCAATCATGTCTACTTCATCATCTTTACCGATGATTTATCTCAGTACGGATATATGTATTTGATGCGACATTAGTCTGAAACTTTTGAAAAGTTCAAGGAATTCAGACTTGAAGTAGAAAAACAAATAGAAAAATCCATTAAGGTTCTTCGATCAGATCGAGGAAGCGAATACCTTAGTCGAAAATTTCTGAACTATCTTAAAAACAATGACATAGTCTCTCAATGGACTCTACCTGAAATACCTCAAATCAATGGGGTTTTAGAATGGAGAAACCGAACCCTAGTAGATATGGTCCGATCCATGATGAGTTTTACAAACCTTCCTAAGTTTCTTTGGGGACAATCTGATAACCACTATATATTTACTGAATAGGGTTCCCTCTAAGACCGTTCCTACCACACTATATGAGATATAGCATGGTAAGAAACCAAGTCTGAGTCATCTCAGAATTTGGGGTTGTCCGACCCATGTCAAGAGACAACAGGCGGACAAATTAGAGTCTAGGTCCTTTAGAGCTCGATTTATTGGATATCCTAAAGAGTCATCAAGATATTATTTCTATCTTCCGAAAGATCACAATGTGATTGTGAGCCGACATATCATCTTTCTTGAAAAATAGTTTATTCAAGATGGTGGCATCAAAAGGCAGATTAGACTCGAGGAGAAAGTCTCCGATGAGAAACGAGCTGAGGAACCTATGGAACCCAGTCAGATTGAGCCAACCCAAACGCTACCTCCTCCATCTCATAGATCAAGTAGAATTTTCCGTCCTCCTGAAAGGTACTTAGGTACTATATCAGAAGACGTAAAAAAAATGTTCCTCACAGAAAATGAGGTTCATGGTGATGATTCCAAAACTTATGACGAGGCAATATCAGATATCGACTCCGAAAAATAGTTAGAGGCAATGAGGTCAGAAATTGACTCAATGCGTTCGAACCAAGTCTGGACCTTGGTAGATCCACCTGAAGGTATAGTACCTGTTGGGGATAAACCCCGCTCCAGCCGAAGTCAAGTTCGGTGCTCAGCCTGATGTGGCCAGTGGCGACGGAAGAGCTCCAGCGGATGGATCTTAGTCGAATTCTTACAGCCGGCCGAGCTGCTCAACCGGCCGAGCTCCTTAACTCCAAGCGGCCGGGCTTTAACAGAATCCCCTAGCGTCCGAACTCCTCAACGGTCGCCCCTCGGCCGAACTCGTCGAGCGGCCGTCCCCTCAGCCAACCGAGCTCCTCCGAACTCTCCTTCAGTCGAACTCGTCAAGCGGCCGTCCCCTCAACCAGCCGAGCTCCTCCGAACTCCCCTTGGAGTCCGAACCACTTTGGGATTGGTATACGCCCGAGTCCACCAGCCAACACCTGCTCCCTCAGGCTACGGCTGTCGAACCTCGACAGAATGGTCGCCACTACCAGTCTGGCAACACCACTCTCTCCGTAACTAGCCCTGTGCAGCCCGGACGACATGGCCACTACTACTGGCGACACCACTCTCTCCGTAACTAGCCCCATGCAGCCGAACGACATGGCCACTACTACTGGCGACACCACTCTCTCCATAACCGACCCCATGCGGCCCATGACCTGCCGGTATGGCTGTCACTATCCACCTGACGACGCCTTCCTCTCCGTACCGAACTCCATGCGGCTCTAACGGCTCGCTACCGGATGGTATGGCCGCCACCATCAATTAAGCTCCGCCTATAAAGGACCCTCCAGATATGCTGTCTCTAATCTCTCTGATCCCTAAGCTCTCCCCTCCTCTAAGCTCAGTGGAACTCATTCCCGAGCACTCCATTCCTGTTGATCAGAGCTGACTTGATCGTCGGAGGGTCCTGCCGAAGCCACCCCCCACCGGCTCCGGACGGAACTTTATTTTGCAGATCCCCGGCGGCGACCTCATCGACCTCTACTCCAGCGGATTCCGACGACGACCAGATTCTGTGTCAACAGATTAGCGCTAGAAGGAGGGCCTGAACCTCCGAGGTCCCCTTGTTCTTAAAGGAGTGCTCGACGACGATCTCTCTCTCCCCGAAGATCTCTCTTCTTCCCCTCTAGGGTTCATCCCCCAGGAGAAAATGCCTCCCAGGAGGGCTTCGACTTGACGCTCAGCAGCCTCGGCAGCCCGATCCCCTTCAGATCCGTCCGCTCCCGCTCCAACCCGGGCGCCCCAGGTTCCATCTGTGGCCGTGGTGGATGCGGAGCAGTTTAACCTGCTCGTCCAGCAGGTTCACGACCTCATGGAGGCAGTACAGGCGATGCAGGTTATGCACCGACAGACCCCGGTGCCGGCTCAAACGGCGCGGGACTCCCCAGAGTCGTGCGGCCCGAACCAGGAACAGCCAACTTGGGCTACCCGACCTCCGATCCCCGGAAGGAGGAAGCAAAGGAGGGAGAGCCCCTGCTCGGACCGTGGCTCGACTCAGGGGAAAACCTCGCACCCGTACTGCCAGAAGACTTTGGAGATCAAAGATCGCGAAGACCTCCTAGATCGAAGGCTCTTAGAAATGAGTCGGCGAATCGAGGAGCTCCGTCACGCTTCCTCCTCCCGTGGTAATGATATTTGTACTGATCCTCCCTTCTCGCAGAAAATTATGCAGGAGCCGATCCCGCCGAACTTCAAACTCCCACAGCTCGAGAGCTACGATGGAACCACCGACCCGATCGACCACCTGGAGGCCTTCCGGACAACGATGTTGCTCCACGGCGCGCCAGACGCCATCTTGTGCCGGGTTTTCCCCTCCATCCTTAAGGGGGCTGCCATGAATTGGTACTCTGCGCTTAAGCCGAGTACCATCTTATCATTTGACCAGATGAGCCAACAATTCGCGACCCACTTCATCAGTAGCCGACGTCCACGCCGAGGCTCGGATTCCTTAATGGCCATCAGACAGAAGGAGGGGGAACCTATCCGGGCTTATGTCACCCGATTTAATACTGTCACATTAGAGGTTCGGAACCTGGACCAGTCGGTCGCCATGGCCGCCCTCAAGGGCGGCCTTCAGAAGAACGACTTGCTGTTCTCCCTGGAGAAGAAGTATCCTAGGGATTTTGCCGACATGCTGGCTCGGGCCGAAAGTTATGCCCGGGTAGAAGAGGCTTTCGAAGCTAAGGACGGCGAGGCCAGTGACAAGCGGCAAATCAGCGGGCCAAGCAGGCCAACCGAAGGAAGGAAGCGGACTGAAGATCGGCCGCACTCCTGGACTCCCCCTAGTCGCGGGCGAGCTCGAACTCCCCCTCGAGTTCGGGGGCAGGGAACCCCCGACGGGAGGGCACACCGGGTTCCCCCCAGCGCCGAGGTTCCCCCCGACGACGATTCCATAACTACGCCCCCCTCAACGCCCCGAAGACCCGAGTGCTGATGGAGATCAAGGAACGACTTCCGAGGCCGAAGAGAATGCGTTCCCATCCCAGCAGACGCAATCCCAACAAGTTTTGCCTCTATCATCGTGACCACGGCCACGACACTGAGGAATGCATCCAGCTCCAAGATGAGATCGAAGAGCTCGTCAGGCGAGGTAGACTTGGCCGATTCCTGCGGAGACGACCTGAAGAGCGGGAAGATCGGCCTAGGGCATTACCGCCAAGTGATGGAAACCAGCAAGAAGATCGGCCGCCTCTTGGCGTCATTAACACTATCTCGGGAGGACTTCAACAAGGAGAGGCCAGCGGATCCAAGGGACCGGTAAAGAGGTGGAGGACCACGGAACCCGTGATCTTCACCGAGGCGGACGGCCAGGGGATTCAATTTCCACATAATGACGCGGTTGTAATTTCTTTAAACATTGCTGACTATGATGTACGCCACGTTTTGGTGGATAATGGAAGCTCAGCCGACGTATTGTTTTATGATGCCTTCTCAAAAATGTCCCTACCCGAGGACCGCTTGAGGCCTATGAACTCTCCGTTGGTAGGATTCGCTGGCAACACCGTACCGGTCGAAGGCATGATAACTCTGGCTGTGACGGCAGGGCAACGCCCGAGATTGGCCAAAGCGCAGATCGACTTCCTGGTCGTGAAGACTCCGTCCGCCTATAATGCGATTCTCGGCCGACCTGGTCTAAATGCACTTCGGGCAGTGGTGTCGACCTGTTATTTGAAGATGAAGTTCCCGACGAATTGCGGGGTCAGAGAAGTCAGAGGAGATCAGGCTCTGGCGAGGTACTGTTATTCAATCGCACTACATAAGGAAGAACGGCCCGATCCTTATCTTGTTGACGGCCTGGACGTCCGCGACGACCTCACCGAGGAGCGAGGCGAGCCTATGGAGGACCTCGTCTCCGTTCCCTTAAATGACGGAAACCCGGAGCACGCTGTGCAGATCGGCTCTAAATTGGCAGACGGGGTTCGAAAGCAGCTCGTCGCCTTTCTCAGGAGAAACGCGGACGTCTTCGCCTGAACCCAGCGGACATGCCGGGGATTGATGCCGAAGTCATGGAGCATCGACTGGCCATCGATCCAAGGCACCGACCGATAAGAGAAAAGATGCGCCACCACGCCCCGGAGAGGCAGAAAGTGATCGCCGAAGAAGTAGACAAGCTCCTCCAAGCCGGACTCATCCGGGAGGTTAATTATCCGACCTGGATCTCGAACGTGGTCCTCGTCAGGAAGACGAATAACAAGTGGAGGATGTGTGTCGACTTCAAGAAGCTGAACAAGGCCTGCCCGAAAGACAGCTACCCCCTGCCCAGAATCGACCAGCTGGTGGATGCAACCTCGGGCCATGAGCTCCTCACCTTCCTAGATGCCTTTTCTGGTTATAACCAGATACGGATGGCGCCCGAGGACGAATAAAAGACCGCCTTTATCACTAACCGTGGTCTTTATTGCTATAGGATCATGCCGTTCGGACTCAAAAACGCAGGAGCCACTTACCAGCGCTTGATTAATAAGGTCTTTAAAGAGCAAATCGGCCGCAACATGGAGGTGTACGTGGATGATATGCTCGTCAAAAGCCGAGCTTCGACAGACCACCTCGCCGATCTTAAAGAGACCTTCGGTGCACTCAGGAAGCACAAAATGAAGCTGAATCCGACCAAATGCGCCTTCGGCGTGACCTCCGAAAAGTTCCTGGGGTTCATGGTGTCGAGACGCGGAATCGAAGCAAATCCCGAGAAGATCCGAGCCATTCGGGAGATGACTGCTCCGAGGACGATCAAGGAAGTTCAGCGCCTGACCAAAAATGTGGCGTCCCTAAATCGCTTCGTCTCAAGGTCGGCCGAACGATGCACGCCCTTCTTCCAAGTTCTCAGGCGACCGAAGGACTTCTGCTGGACGGCGGAATGCCAACGGGCATTCGAGGAGCTTAAAAACTATCTCAGCTCAACCCCACTGCTGGCGAACCCCGAACCCGGAGAAGAATTGTTCCTGTATCTAGCTCTCCCCGGTGGCCCTGGCGGCGGTCCTGGTCAAGGAAGAAGCAAGGACGCAACGACCGGTCTACTACGTAAGCCGGGTCCTGAGGGATGTAGAGACCAGGTACTCTAGGTTAAAAAAACTTACTCTTCTAATTTCTGCCAGGAGGCTCCGACCTTACTTTCAGGAGCACACCGTAACGATCCTCACGGACCAACCAATAAAAGCAGTCCTTCACCGGACGGACACCTCCGAAAAAATCGCGAAATGGGCAATCGAGCTCACAGAGTTCGACATCAACTACCGACCCAAGCCGTCAATCAAGGCCCAGATCTTGGCGGATTTTGTGGTGGAATGCACCATCCCGATCGAAGCCGAGCTTGGACAGAGTGGGGCCGACGCCAGAGTGGGACCGAGTCTGGATGAAGCCGAATTGTCGCGGCCGAACCTCCTCGAAGGCTTTTGGACTTTGCACGTGGATGGTTCGTCTAACTCTGCTGGAGCTGGTGCAGGCCTGGTCTTGGTCAGCCCCGAAGGAGTCGTCGCCGAGTACGCGCTACGCTTCGAATTCCCCGCGATCAACAATGGAGCCGAATATGAAGCGCTGATCGCCGGATTAAAGATAGCAAGGGAATTGAAGGTAGATCGGCTTCAAGTCTTCAGCGATTCCCAGCTAGTGGTCGGTCAAGTCGACGGCAGCTACGAAGCACGGAAGGAAGGCATGGCGAGGTACCTCGGGAAAGTGCGGGGCTTGGCCTCGACCTTCGATAGTCTCGGCATTCAACATGTTCCGAGGGCGGAAAATGCGAGAGCCGATCTTCTCTCCAAGTTGGCCACTTCAGTCCCGACCGAACTACCTAAAGAAGTATTTCTAGAAATTTTGAAATGCCCAGCCACGGAGGAATCTCAGGCCGTCCTACAAATGAAATTCGAGCCCAATTGGATCGACCCGTTGGTCGCCTACCTTAAAGAGGGGATTCTTCCTCACGACCGGAAAGAAGCTCAGAAGCTCAGGAATCAGGCCTCCCGCTATATTTTATATGAAGGTAAATTGTATAAGAGGTCGTACTCCCTCCCATTACTGAGATGTCTCCGAGCTTCAGAGGCCAATCTCGCGCTATGGGATGTGCACGAAGGGCTTTACGGAAGCCACGCGGGAGCCAGGTCCCTGTCGCAGAAACTACTTCGGCAAGGGTACTACTGGCCGACCTTGTTCCGCGATTCCGTGGAATATGTGAAGAAGTGCGACCGCTGCCAAAAGAATGCCAGCATGCAAAGGCAACCGGCATCCGAGCTCGCTCCGCTCAGCACACCTTGGCCATTTGCGCAGTGGGGAATGGACATACTTGGTCCCTTCCCAACAGCGTCCGGGCAGCGAAAGTTCCTCCTAGTCGCTATCGATTATTTCACCAAGTGGATCGAAGCCAAACCGCTAGCGAAGATCACCGAGACCAAGGTGCAGGACTTCGTCTGGAAGTCACTAGTCTGCCGGTTCAGCCTGCCCCGAACCCTTATAACCGATAATGGACGACAGTTCACTGGGGCAAGGTTCGCCGAATTCTGCGAAGGGTTGAACATCTCCCACCGCTTCATATCGGTGGCTCACTCGCAGGCCAATGAGAAGGCTGAGGTGACCAACCGGACCCTGCTGCAAGGCATCAGGATAAGGCTCGACAAGGCTAAGGAGGCCTGGGTGGATGAACTCTACCATGTCCTCTGGGCATACCGAACTACTCAAAGGACGCCGACCGGAGAAACACCCTTCGCCTTGGCCTTCGGCACGGAGGCAGTTATCCCGATTGAACTTCGGCTCCCGTCCACACGAGTCGCGGGCTTTGACGAGCAGCTCAACCCCCAAGACCTCAGAGTTAACCTCGACTTGCTGGAAGAAAGAAGGGAGGAGGCCCGTATCCGGATGGCAGCCTACAGATGGAAGGTGGCCCAGTACTACAACTCCAGAATTAGGGGAAAGACGTTCAGAGTGGGGGACCTAGTGCTTCGGTGAGCCGCCATCTCCCAGCCTCAGAGTCAGGGGAAACTCGCCCCAAATTGGGAAGGTCCGTACGAAGTGGTGGAAGTCATCCGGTCCAGAACCTATCGCTTGAAGGAGCTCGGAGTAGTGCTCCCCAGACCTTGGAACTCAGAAAACCTGAGGGTGTATTACCAGTAAACTTCCTTCAATAAAACTTCTTCGCTCAGCATTATTATTTTCTGGCGAAAGAATTAACGTGGCGATAGTGAAGGGGCGGGTGAAAGTGCCCCAACAGCCCGTTAGCAGCAGGAGGAGAACCTCGTCCTAATGCGAGCAAAGTCGAAGGCCTCGTCCACCTTAGACGAGATGGGGGGAGAAGCGCGGACGACGGTCCATATGTGCCCCCACGGCCCGTTAGGAGCAAGAGGAGAACCTCATCTAACGCGAGCAAAGTCGAAGGCCTCGTCCACCTTAGACGAGATGGGAGGAGAAGCGCGGACGATGATCTGTATGTGCCCCATGGCCTGTAGAAGCAAGAGGAGAACCTCATCCTAACGCGAGCAAAAGCCGAAGGCCTCATCCACCTTAGACGAGATGGGAGGAGAAGCGCGGACGACGGTCCGTATGTGCCCCCACGGCCCATTAGGAGCAGGAGGAGAAACCTCGTCCTAACGCGAGCAAAGCCGAAGGCCTCGTCCACCTTAAACGAGATGGAGGGAGACGGACGACGGTCGAATGCGCCCCCACGGCCCGTTAGGAGCAGGAGGAGAACGTCGTCCTAACACGAGCAAAGCGAAGGCCTCGTCTACCTTAGACGAGATGGGGGGAGAAGTGCGGACGACGGTCCGTTTTGTGCCCCCATGGCCCATTAGGAGCAGGAGAAAAACCTCGTCCTAAACGCGAGGAAAGTCAAAGGCCTCATCCACCTTAGACGAGATGGAGGAAGAAGCGCGGACAACGGTCCGTATGTGCCCCCACGGCCCGTTAGGAGCAGGAGGAGAACCTCATCCTAACGCGAGCAAAGCCGAAGGCCTCGTCCACCTTAGACGAGATGGGGAGAGACGGACGACGGTCCGAATGCGCCCCCACGGCCCGTTAGGAGAAGGAGGAGAATCTCGTCCTAACGCAAGCAAAGCCGAAGGCCTCGTCCACCTTAGACGAGATGGGGGGAGAAGGACGACGGTCCGAATGCGCCCCCACGATCCGTTAGGAACAGAAGAAAAACCTCATCCTAGCGTGAGCAAAGTCCAAATCCGAGCTCTGAAGTCCGTAGGGAACAGAATCTCCATCAACCTTGGCTAGAGATAAGATCTCTCCCGAAGCGACCGACAACCTTGGCTATGGGTAAAGCCCGTGACGACCTCGACTAGAGCGCCCGAGAGACCTCGGATAAAGGTAAGGCCCGAGACAACCCCGGCCAGAGATAAGCATTCTCCCGGGTGTCCATACCAACCCCGACCAGAAACAAGATTGGAGACAACCCCAGCTAGAGATCAGATCTCTCCCGGGCATCCGTATCAACCTCGACAGGAGATGAGATCCTCCCCGATCTTCAACCTCAGCACCAACTTCATCTGAAGATAAGATCTCCCCCGAGCTTCGACCTGAACCAGCACGAAGCCCAGAAGAGAACTTCGGCAGTCGCCTTTTCTGCACTCCCTTTCCTCGACTTTCGAGCTCGGAAGTAGGGGGACTATTGTTGGGGATAAACCCCGCTTCCGCCGAAATCAAGTTCGGTGCTCAGTCTGATGTGGCCAGTGGCGATGGAAGAGCTCCAGCGGATGGATCTTAGTCGAATTCTATAAGAATTCGAGCCGGTCGAGCTGCTCAACCGACCAAGCTCCTTGAACTCCAAGCGGCCGGGCTTTAACGGAATCCCTCAGCGCCCGAACTCCTCAACGGTCGCCCCTCGGCCGAACTCGTTAAGCGACCGCCCCCTCAGCCAGCCGAGCTCCTCCGAACTTCCCTTCGGTCGAACTCGTCAAGCGGCCGTCCCCTCAGCCAGCCGAGCTCCTCCGAACTCTCCTTCGGCCGAACTCATCAAGCGGCCGTCCTCTTAGCCAGCCGAGCTCCTCCGAACTCCCCTTCTGCCAAACTCCTCTTGGAGTCCGAACCTCTTTGGGATTGGTATACACCCGAGTCCACCAGCCAACACCTGCTCGCTCAGGCTACGGCTGTCGGACCTCGGCAGTATGGTCGCCACTACCAGTCTGGCAACACCACTCTCTCCGTAACTAGCCCCATGCAGCCTGGACGACATGGCCACTACTACTGGCGACACCACTCTCTCCGTAACTAGCCCCATGCAGCCCGGACGACATGGCCACTACTACTGGCGACACCACTCTCTCCGTAACCGATCCCATGCGGCCCATGACCTGCCGGTATGGCTGTCACTATCCACCTGACGACGCCTTCCTCTCCGTACCGAACTCCATGCGGCTCTAACAGCTCGCTACCGGACGGTATGGCCGTTACCATCAATTAAGCTCCGCAAAGGACCCTCCAGATATGCTGTCTCTAATCTCTCTGATCCCTAAGCTCTCCCCTCCTCTAAGCTCAGCGGAACTCATTCCCGAGCACTCCATTCCTGTTGATCGGAGCTGACTTGATCGTCGGAGGGTCCTGCCGGAGCCACCCCCATCGGCTCCGGACGGAACTTTATTTTGCAGATCCCCGGTGGCGACCTCATCGGCCTCCACTCCAGCGAATTCCGGCGACGACCAGATTCTGCGTCCACAGTACCTATTGGATATAAATGGATCTTCAAGAAAAAGATAAGTGCCGATGGGAATGTAGAGACATTCAAAGCAAGGCTTGTCGCAAAAGGATATAGTCAACGTGAAGGCATTGACTATCAGGATACTTTTTCGCCAGTAGCCATGCTCAAATCAATCCGCACATTGCTTGCTGTTGCAGCCTATTTCGATTACGAAATATGGCAGATGGACGTGAAAACGGCGTTCTTAAATGGATATCTTGAGGAAGATATTTATATGGAACAGCCGCTAGGTTTCACATCCAGTGATAATGATCACAAAGTATGCAAGCTGCAAAGGTCCATATATGGACTTAAGCATCTCGGAGCTGGAATGCTCATTTCAATAATGTAATCAAATCGTTTGGATTCATCAAGAACGAGGAGCCATGTATTTTCAAAAAGATCAGTGGGAGCGCTGTTGTCTTCCTCGTACTGTACGTGGATGACATCTTCCTAATTGAAAATGATATTCCCATGTTGACTACAGTCAAAATGTGATTGTTTAAGGAGTTCTCCATGAAAGATCTAGGAGAGGCATCCTTTATTCTGGGAATTAAGGTCTATAGGGATAGACCGAACAGGATGCTAGGTCTCTCACAGAAAATGTACATAGAGAAGGTGTTGAAAAGTTTAGCATGGAAAACTCCAAGAAGGGTTTAGTACCCTTTAAACATGGCATTCATCTCTCCAAGAAGATGTGCCCTAGCACACCTGAGGAAATTGAATGCATGAGCAAGATCCCTTATGCTTCAACAATAGAAAGCCTCATGTATGTCATGCTATGTACACAACCTGATATTGCCCATGTTGTGAGTGTCACGAGCAGGTATCAGTCAAATCTAGATGAAGAGCACTGGACTTCTGTGAAATGTATCCTTAAGTACTTGAGAAAGGCTAAGGATATGTTTCTAGTCTTTGGTAATCGAGAACTCCAGATCCGGAGGTATACAGACTCGAATTTTATGTCCGACATAGATGATCGAGAGTCGATATCTGAAAGTCTATTTATTTATAATGGTGGAGCTGTCAGTTGAAAGAGTTTCAAGCAGACGGTGATAGTAGACTCCACCATGGAAGCAGAGTATATCGCTGCATCAGAGGCTGCAAAGAAGACATTTTGGTCCAAAAAGTTCGCCGCAGAGCTCGAAGTGATGCCATCAGATGCCGTCCCTCTGTACTGCGACAACAATGGCGCCATAGCCCTAGCTAAGAAATCGAGGTCTCACCAGAAATCCAAGCACATCGAACAACGATACCACCTCATCCGCAATTACCTCGAGAAGGAATACTTTGAGGTCAAGATCAAGAAAGTCAACACTGCAGACAATGCGGCTGACCCGTTGACAAAGCCATTAAGCCAGTAAAAGATCGAAGCCCACCTTGAAAAGATGGGACTTAGATTTGTAGCCAATTGGCTTTAGGTCAAGTGGGAGTTTGTTAAATGTGTGCCCTAGAAGCCAGATTGGCTGACACTTGTAATACACTTCTAAGGATAATTTTATAATTTTGACTATAAATTAATAAATGGATTATTTTCTATCCATGTGTATTTAAAGTGTCTGTGATACATCCTTTAAGTTAATAATAATGACAATTCATATTTTCAAGAGTTGAAAATTTAAGACATGAATTTTCATAATTAACTCATAAACTGCTTCCAACCGTAGGATCATTACGAGGATGGTGATCGATCCGAAAAGTTGGTGTACGATCGCTTTTTTAGGATAGATGTGTCTTGAGTCTATAGTATGGAGACACCGGAGCGAGAATATAGGTACTCATTAGAGAACGAGGGCACTGAGTATGACCACCTCGAGCAGTCATAAGGAAGTCTACCTTCTCGTCGATAATTGGCTCGATGCTGCAGTGGTGTGTCTGGTTCTTTAACCTGAGGTACATCGGCAGTTCACCTTGAGGGTGTTATAGTTTGACTACACCATAACTCGGTCTCCTAGCTATTCGGAATTCTGAGGTGTATGTTGACTATAGCATGTTCATTGTAGGAATTAGATTGCACCAATAGGGAATCTATCTGCCTTGGTAGATGAGGAACAATCCTATGATAATCATGAAATTGAGTCCTTAAGCCCATGGCCATGGTAGAGTGAAGATGATAGAAAGAATTTCTATTAGAGTTTCACATTAGACTCGAATCGAATGATTAATTCATATGAATATTGGGTTTGACGAGTTCACCTTAACCCTAATCCTGTCAAGGCTCAAGATAGAAGAACCCAATCACATAGGTGGCTGCACCGAGAGATTTGCTTTCAATTCTGATGGGTTGCCACCATATACTGCTAGGTGTCACTAGTGAATTTTGGGAGCAATTAGAATGATTTAGATGATCGTTCATTCTAATTGTATGAATCAGAAAAGTTCTGATTCATCAAAAGGTATTTTGATGATGTCGATGATAGAGATCGCAACATGTCTCATTACCATATGGAACTAAACCTAACTGGATCACACAAACAAGGATTTGGGTCTGGATGTCATCAATTGCACTAATCTAGTTCAATTGATTTGGATTAGATCCAATTAGATTCAAGAAAATCATGCTAGCACACGATTGAGCCTAACATTCTTCTTTTTGTAATCATTTTGATTCGTCTCGGCTGAGCCAAATTTATTTAGGCTCCCTCAGGAACTTTATCTTAGTCTGACTGAAGCTTGTCCAGATCAAAAAAGAATTATCTTAATTCATTAAATGAATTTAGGACAACACCTACCAATTCCTATCACCTGCTAATTCCTCTTTCTAGACATAGGTCAACAGTTGACCCAAGAAACTTGGACATAGGGCCATGTGTCATGCGCCTGTAGGAGAGCACCTAGGGCTCTTGTCCCCCTACGAAAAGAGACGAGAGAGGGCGCACGCTAAGAGATGAAGTCCCATACAGATGGAACTCCAGGGTTTCTTGATGGATTTAAACACCTAGGCACCAAAGACTTTTGCTTTATCGTGCCACCTATGTGAATTTTTTAGGGACTCTCATTTGATTGGATCAAATGGCATCCCACCAATCAGATTTAGATCTGATTGAATGAAGGCCTCTGATTGGTCGGGATGATATGGCACTGCACGGTACAACAAGATCTATTTAAACCCTGCTTGCGCATAGGGTTTGAGTGCTTTTTCTTTTCACCACGCCGCAAGGCTGCCCTCCTCTCTTTCACACCTCCCTCTGATCCTCTCTCTCCCCTCTCCACGTCCAAGGAGTTGGGCACAAGTTCAAGTACCATCCAAGGAACAAAGACGCCCAGATCAGGAAGAAGGCAGCACTACTGAAAGAGACGACCGCTGCTTCTTCAAAAGAAGTTTTGAAAAACTTCAAGATCAGATCCAGATCTGATTTTTGAAGGGGTGATTCAGAAAGAGAAGACCTCCAGATCCTTCTCGAGTGGACACTGGTAGAGACCAGACGCGTGCGTAGCTTCTTCCAGAACCTCAGAATCAATCAGGATCATAATCTAATTACCCAAAACAAAAGTATGAAATTAAATTAGATTTAATTTTTTTTTTATTTTAATATCAGATCTTTAGGATCAGATCCGAGATCTATTAGATCTGATTAGGATCATAGAAAAAATTTTTGAAATATTCCTTCATATCCAATCAAATCTGAACGATCCAAAACAGGATTTTTCCTTTATGTGGTGCTATTATATGGTATGGAGAGAGGACAATAAAATCTAGAAAATCTTCAAATTCCAAATTTTCTTTATATTGTTTAGATGGTAGAGTGAAGCTACCACTTTTGAAAAATACACCCCTAGTACTTGATAAACTGCTTGCTTATGATGGTGGCCGAAAATCAACAAGATTCTGAGAAAATATAAGAATATATAATTCCATTTTTTTCCTTCACTTCAATGGGAGGAAATATTGATAACTCTATTAATTGTGGTTCAGGCCCATATATTTTTCGTTTGAATGGTCAAAATCTTCATAACATTCGGTCATTATTACCTATTGAAGGCAACAAGCCAAAATTTGCTCAATTATATATTTATGACACTGATAACAAAGTCCCTAACAGAGTTAGTTGTTTACGAATGAATGATGGGTCAATTACTCTGGATCCTAATATCGTGAGAGATTTGATACCAATGCAATCCTTTGGTCCGAGCTTTCCGAATGGCACGCGATAGATTTCAGAAATCTGATATCGCTAAGGTCAGACTTCGACTTTTGAGCGATGGAACTATGAATACAAGATAACATAACAATATATTATTGATTGCTATACTTATATTGAAGAGAACTGTCTTTGTTGGGTTAGAAAGAACCAACCTCAACTTCGATCAAAATTATATTGTGGGTTGAAAGATGCTATTCTTAGAGGTGATACTAAAGCTTCATCAATTGGTAAACGTATTGTATTGCCCTCATTTACTGGTGGTCCTAGGTATTTTATGTCAAATTATCAAGATGCTATGGCAATTTGTCGAGAGGCAGGTTATCCTAATCTATTTATCACATTTACTTGCAATCCTAAGTGGCCTGAAATCAATTATTTTTTTGGAAAGAATACCGAGCCAACAACCTTCTGAACATCCTGATATTGTTTCACAGTCTTCAAAATAAATTAGATGCTCTTCAGATTTGAAGTATGAAAATATTTGGGAGTTATAGCAAGTATGTTTTTTTTTTTCTCAATTTTTATTATTCATTTTCTAATACTTTTTGTATAACCATATTTTTGTTTTTTATGTAGTTATATATTCTATTGAGTTTCAAAAAAGAGAGCTTCCACATGCTCATATTCTTCTGTTCCTTCATATAATGATAAATACCCTTCTACTACAGATATAGATCATATCATCAGTGCAGAAATTCCGGACCGTAAAATTGATCAAATTGCTTTTGACATTGTCCAATAGTTTATGATTCATGGACCTTGTGGGGTTGTCAATCCTTCTTTCCCTTGCATGATCAATAACAAATGCACAAAACACTTTCCAAAAAGGTTTAATGAAATAACTATGGTGGATGGCGATGGTTTTCCAGGATATCGACAAAGAAATAACGATAGAGTAGTAGAAAAAAAGGAATATTACTTGATAATAAATGTGGTTCCTTATAATATTGAATTATTGATAAAATATCAGGCTCATATTAATGTTAAGTGGTGTAATCGTTTTCAATCAATTAAATATCTATTCAAGTACGTCAATAAAGACTCAGATCGAGGAACTATAATCTTAGAGGAAGCTGGGGATGATTCAAATGTGAACAGTGAAGACCATAGACCAATGGTGGATGAGATTAAACAATTTTTAGATTGCTGCTGCATTTCAGCTTCAAAAGTATGTTGGAGAATATTTGATTTTGGTATTAATTATCATGAGCCTGGTGTTGAGAGACTTAGTTTTCATCTTCCTGATAGCAGTTCATTACTTTTCATGACTCTACTAACTTGCTTAATGTACTAAATTAGCCTCAAATTGAAGATGCCATGTTCACAGAGTGGATAAAGACGAATCAAAAATATGAGGATGCACAAACATTAACTTATACTGAATTTTCAATTTATTGGATATGGCACAGTAATGTGAAAGAATGGAAACAAAGATTGTCTGGAAGATGTATTGGACGAATATATCATGCACATCCTACAAGTGGTGAGAGATTTTATCTAAGAATGTTGTTAAACATTATAAAAGGACTTACGTGCTATGAAGATATTCATACTATAAATAATGTCACATACCCAAAATTTAAGGATGCATGTCATGCTCTTGGTTTGTTAGATTCTGATAAGAAATGGAATGAATATTTGATAGAAACTGGTTATTGGACAACAGGTCCATAAATAAGAGCCTTATTTGTTACAATGCTTTTATTTTGTCAAGTACCGGATCTACTCCAACTTTGGGAGAATAACTGGAAATTAGTTTCTCAAGATATTGTATATAAGCAGAGATAAGTTCTCCAATTTGATCGATTGCGATTATCAGAATCACAAATAAAAAATTATGCTCTTTATGAAATTAAACAGCTATTGATTAAATGTGGTAAGTTTTTAAAGGATTTTCCTCAATTACCTTTGTCAGATGCAAGTCTTTTTATCAAAAACAAAATCGCTTAACTCAAGAAGAATTATCTTATAATATTGAAAAAGTTATAGAGGAATATCAAAAATTATTTACTGATCTTAACAGTGAACAGTTTATTGTTTACAAAACTGTTTTGAGGGCAATCTCAACTAATAGTGGTGGTTTGTTTTTTATTTATGGACATGATGGCACCGAAAAAACTTATATTTATAAGACTAATCTAGCTGCGGTTAGAGCTAAAGGAAACATTGCATTAGCTATTGCATCTTCTGATATTACTGCTTTACTTCTACCTAATGAGAGAACTGCACATTCAAGATTTTGTATTCCAATAGTTATCAATGAGAATTCAGTATGTGAGATTAAACCTAATAGTCATCTTGTAGAGTTAATAATAAATGCAAGTATTATTATTTGGGATAAAGCTCCAATGGCTCATAGGTATTATTTTGAAGCTTCAGATAAAAATTTAAGGGATATTTACACCACATAGGATCCTGAGGAATACATATAAACCTTTGGAGGAAAGGATACTTCTCGATAGAATTTTAGGTAGATTTCTATCCATTATTCCTAAAGCGAAACTATTGTTCAAGCTTCCATTAATAATCATATTTATGGAACCTTTTGTATATGCAAACTACAAACAAAAAATGAAGGATTGATGAAAATTGTGAAGCTTCTAGATAAATACTCTGAATATTTTTCTATTCAGTTAACTGATACTGAAAATTGGCAATGGTGATATTGGTGAAGCGGATGGGGATTATTTGGTTGAATTTTCATCAGATTTAGTCATCATATCGCATAATGATACACATAATGATATAATCCAAAGTATTTATTCTAATATAAGTTCAAAATTACTTGATAGAGAGTATTTAAATGAGAGAGCTATTCTTGTACCTACAAATAAAATTGTTGATGTAATAAATGAGAGAATACTTTCTTCAATATTTATAGAGAAAGTTGTTTACTTAAGCACAGATTCAATTTGCAAAACATCATCTAATTGTGCAGAAAAAAAATCTTTTATATCCTACTGAGTTTCTTAATTCTCTAAAATTTTCTGGATTCTCAAATCATAAGTTAAAGGTAAGAATATCGGTATATTACTAAAAAATTTGAATCAAAATGCTGGTCTTTGTAATGGTACTACATTAATAATTATAAGACTATCTTCTAAAATTATACAAGCAGAAATTATCAGCGAAGTAAATATGCGTGATCGTGATTTGTTCCAAGAGTATCTTATCTCTGACCAAATCTAAATGTCCTCGTACTGGAACGAAGACATTCCATCTTTTGTATACTCGCTATGACTATTAATGATTCAGGATCAAACCACTAAAGCAAGTTGGTAATATATGCCAAAAACCTGTGTTAGTGCAGATCTAGTTACCACCGGATCAAGCTGAAGTGTAGGAGAAGAAGAGTCGCCGCCGATGTATTCTACAAAACAAAGAATCCCATCCGGAGTCGATTGGTGGTCTCCGCAGCAACCCTCCGACAAATCAAGTCAGCTCTTCTAAGCCAACAAAAATGGAGTGCTCTAGAAAGAATTCAGCAAATTTTTAGGAAGGAGAGAGAACTTAGAGAAAACGTATCTGAGAGGTGTCTTTTATAGACGAAGCCCTGTACGCAGACTGATAGGGACGGCCGTAACCATCCGATAGTGGGCCACTCAGAGGCCAGTGGAGTTTTACGAGAGAGGTGTCCGTTGCCATGATTTGGCCATTCGTTGAGATTTAATAGTTGAAGTTCGGAGGAAGCAGCGTTGGTTAGTGAAGACTTTACATACATCAATCCAGAGGAGTTCGGACTCCTAAAGAAAACTTGACTGAGGAAGAAATCCGGAAGAATTCGGCTCCTGGAGGAATCAAGACTGAAGAAGTCCAGCAAGGAGTTCAAACTCGATGGAGACTGGACTGAACGAAAAAATCCAAGGAGTTCGGCTCCTGGAAGCAATCCCGAATGAGGAAAAATCTGGAGAAGTTCGGCTCCTGTAGAATCCGACTGAGGAGAGGTTCGGAAGGAGTTCGGCTCCCGTAACATAATTCGACTGAAAAGAAAATCCAATAAGGAGTTCGGCTCCTAGAGGCATTCAACAGAAGAGAGAGGTCCGTAAAGAGTTCGGCTCCTGGGAGGCACTTGACTAAAGAAGAAATCCGAAAGGAGTTTGGCACCTGTAGAATCCAACTAGAAGGAAAAATCGAAGGAACTCGGCTCCTGTAAAAATTCGAATGAAGGAGAGAAATCCGGAAGGAGTTCAGCTTCTGGAGGAATCCAATTGAAGGAGAAGTTCGGGAAAGAGTTCGTTCTTATAGGAATCCGATTGAAGGAGAACATCCGGAAGAGTTCGGCTTCGTGTAGAAACCACTGAAGGAGAAATCCAAAAGAAGTTCGGCTCCTGAGGAACTCCGGCTCCTGGAGGGATCCGGCTTCGGAGAATCCGACTGAAAGAAGAGGTCCGAAGAGTTCAGCTACTCGATGAGTGTCGACCGCTAGAGGAGATCGCTGGGGTTTGACCGCTGAAGGAAGAATTCCGGATTGAAGCTCTTCCGTGATTACCGATTGCATTAGACTAAGCATCAGACTGGACTTCGACGGGAGTGGAATTTATCCCAATAATAGTCCCCCACTCCCGAGTTCTGAAATGAAGGAAAGGATTAAAAAGACAAACTGCCGAATTCTTTTCCGGCTCTACACCGTGAGGTTAAAGCTCAAGGAGAGATCTTATCCTCCAGCTAAGGTGACGTTGAAGTGAGACCGGGAGAAGAGTCTTATCCCATCGAGGTTAGAAGTTGAAGATGTACAGTAAGCTCGGCTAAGATTCTTATCTCCCCAGGTCTAGAAGGAATCTATCTCCTATTGACTAGATGTTGAAGCTTGGGGGAGAATACTATCTCCAAAGCCAGAGGTGAAAGGATGTATGTCTATCTCCTATTAACGAAGACTTGGAGCTCCGGGAAGACTTTATCCTCCAGCTGAGGTGAAGGAAGATCTTAATCTCCTCGGATGTTGCGAACGATAGTCTCAAGCTCCGGAAATATTTATCTCCAAACCGAGTTAAACGCGAATCTTGAATCTTCAGCCGAGGTAATTGAAAGCTCGAGAGAGATCTTATCGTTCTCAGCCCGAGGTTAAGCTTGAAGCACGAAAAACTATAATCTCTAGCCAAGAAGGAAGAATCTTATCTCCTGTTGAATTAGATGTGAAACCAGGGAGATCTTATCTCCAACCGAGTTGAAAAAAATCTTATCTCCTGTGATTAGAACTGAGGGAGATCTTATCACCAGCCTGAGTTGAAATCTTATCTCCTTTGACTGTAGACGTAACCTCGGAGAGACTTATCTTCCAGCCGAAGATTTAAGGAGATCTTATCTCCTATTGTGTCGTCCGGGACACAATGGGACCGCTTGCGAGGACCTTATCAGGCCGAGGGGCTTCTCACCGTTAAAAAAACGAGTAGCCTTCGCTTTGCTCAAGTTAGGACATATAAATCTCCTTCGTTCCTAGCGGATTGTGAAGGCATATAAGGACCGTCGTTCAGAGCCTCTCTTACCCCCATCCTCATCTAAAAGAACAGACCTCGACTTCTCGTGATTAGACGAGAGTTCTCTGCGCTTATCGCGTTAAGGACGTGGGGGACACATAAAGGCCGTTGTCAGGACCTCTCCCATTCGTCTAAAAATAAACGATGCTTCAACTCCTTGGCTCGCATTAAAATGGAGGTTCTCCTCTGCATTCCTAACAGAACTGGGGGCACATTTAACGGTCTTGTCAGGTACCTCTCCCATCATCACAAAATGAACGAGGCCTTCCACCTCTCTCATTTTAGCGAGTGCTCCTCTGTTTCCTTAACCATGCCACTATTGGATTGCTCTTCCCTGGTCATGCAAGATAGTCACCGAAAAGAACAATAAGTTGGAAATGAGAGGTTTAGTGAAGAAAAGATTGACCCAGATCAAGGAAAAAATATAAACATTCTCAGATCTTTGAGTTTCAAGATCGTTGGAGCGTTATCCTCCGAGCTTCTTCAGACGATAAAGTTCCCGGACCGAGAATCCTCCTCTATTTCATATTGCGGCTCTTTCCCAATACTAAAACAAACACTTCCCCTGTGCTTGGAGAGCTGGAGAGATGGCGTGCCGCCGAGAAAGCTAAGCCCCCAAATAGCATTGATTGATGCCGGGAGCAGCGTGCCGGAATCTCCTTGTTGTTCCTCCCTCATTGGTGGTTCTAGCTGCGGATACGCCATGCTTTCTTCAGGCCGACATCTGGAGCATGAAGGGGAGCGTATGTTGACAACCTTTCAGGAAGAAGAACTTCGCGTCTTTCTGTTGGGACTGTCTTGATGAACGAGCTCGAGGAAAGTTCGGGCCTCGCTTCGCGCTCGAGAGGAGTCCGTGAGCACACCGAACTTCATTCGGCCGTCCATCAGCCGCGGAGTTTACTAGACTCGCCCCGCCTGGCTCTCCTACGCTCCCTCATCTCCAATGTGAAGACTCCTTGCCCGCTCAGGTATATCCATCAACTCCGAGCTAGCAAATCGAACAAATTCCTGAGGTACTCTTCTCTGGGAGAACAACAAATCATTTCTTTGAAGGCCGCATATTGAAGTGCGAGCCATGCAACAGACTGATCCAGGTTGTCGAACCTCTAACGCAGCAGCATTAAACGGCGAGTGGCATAAGCGCCGAAGATTCTCCCTCCTTCGCTTAAATTTCATCAAGGAATCCGAAACCCAGACGACGTCGGCTCTGTATGAAGTAGCCGCAAACTGAACTCTAGTCGAAAGAGAAAATCGACCTACGCAACGTCGAGTACCAGTTCTTGCTGCTCCCTTTAAGGTAGATGGAAAAGCATCAGCAATATAGCACTCTGATACGCCATGAGCAAGCATTCATGGTCCGAAAAGGTCTCCAAGTAACTGTCGGAATCAGAGATCCTAATCGAGCTTTCAAATGAGCAGCTTAAAGCTCGGCGAAACGGACTCTTGCATAATCTCGAAGAAAGGAGATCGTGCAGACGTCGTCATGGTGAAACGGACGACTGGCGGAGTTTCTCAAATACCGTCATCCATCTCCTGCAATTTCTGATCGAGGACTGCATCTCGATCGCAAGATCTGGAAGGCTCCGACAGTGAAGGGAGAAATCCCTTCCAGAGAAGAATATGATACGCAGCAAGAATCCTCGTCTCTCTGTTTCTCCTCCTAGGGGCAACGGATACTAGCCCACAGTGTCCCTTCTTGGGCCGGTTCTGACATCTCTGATAGCGGATTTCCTGACGGTATCGCTGCCATCGAGGCTGCCAACAATGTCTGCAGCTATCTCGTGAGGCCTAAAACCCGCTACCCATCAGACAGGTTAACTGCTCTAGGATCTACCATGACCACCGATGGGGCAGGTTGAAGTGCTGTCGCATGGGCAGACAGACGGATCTGGCCCAGATATGCAACACAGAAGCGGTAGATCTCCGGATATTCGCTTTTGAGGCAAATTGTTGAAAGTAAGAAAGAGAATGAAGAATGGATCTTGAAGGAAAAGAATCCACAGATCGATGACACTCCCTTAAGAACCAAAGTACCTCGAAGAACAGAGGCCTTTCTCTTAGCCGCCCAATTCTGTGTGGCAGAAATCTAATGACCCCGGATTGAGCTGGATGAGGAGAGAAGAGTCGCTGCCGGTGACCTACAAAACAAAGCCATCCGAATCATGGTGCAGCTCGTAAGATCCCCGCAGCGAACAAGTCAGCTCTCTGGCCACAAAAATGAAGTGGCCAAGGCAAGAGTTAACAGAATTTGGACAGGGAGAAGAAAGCTTAAAGAAAAACGTATCGAAGATTCCTTTTATAACGAGGCCTGTAGCAGACTAATAGTGACGCCGTAATCTTTCGATATGCCGCCACTCGGGAACCACGTGGAGTTTGTTACGGAGATAGGTGTCCGTTGCCATGTAGTGGTCGTTCGTTGAGAGTTAAGATAGTTGAAGTTTGGAGAAGAACTTAATGTGATGAAGAGCTTACATGACGCAATTCCAGAGAGTTTTCGGACTCGTAAAAAGAAAACTTACTGAAGAAAAAATTGTTGGAAGAAGTTCAGCTCTTGGGGAATCAAACTAAAGAGATAGTCCTGGAAAGAGTTCGTCTTGAAGGAACTGGACTGATGACAAAAATGTCGGAAGGAGGTTTGCTCCTAAGAGAATCTAAATGAAAAAAAAATCTAAAGAAGTTCGATCCTGTAGGAAATCCGAACTAAACGAGATGGCTCCGAATAGGAGTTTGACTGCCTGTTAGAAACTATTGAAGGGAAAATTCTGAAAAGAAGTTTGTCTCTGTAGTAGAAATCCGATTAAAAGAGAAATCCGAAACAGTTCAGCTCCGAGAGAAAATCCAGACTGAAGGAAAATTTCGAAAGAAGTTCGCTCCTGAAGGCACTTGACTAAAAGAGAAATCTTTGAAGAAGTTCGGCTCCTGGGCAGCATCAACAAAGAAGAGGTCCGAAAGGAGTTCGCTCCTGAAGGCACTTGACTGAAGGAGAAATCTTGAGAGTTTGAGGAGAAATCTTAAAGGAGTTCGACTCCTGAAGGCATCCGATAGAAGAAGAGATCCGAAAGAAGTTCAACTTCTGAAGCACTTGACTGAAGAGAAATCTTGAAGGAGTTCGACTCTGGAGCATCCAATAAAGGAGAGGTCCGAACGAAGTTCGCTGTTTGGAGGAATCCGACTGAAAAGAAAATTCCGGAAGGAGTCGGCTCCTGTAGAAATCCGACTGAAAGAAAAAATCCGAAGGAGTTCGCTGCCTATAGAAATCCGAGATGAAGGAAAACAAAAGGAGTTCGATTTCTGAGAAATCCAACTGAAGGAGAAGTCCAGGAGGAGTTCACTAATCGTAGAAATCCGACTGAAGAAAAAATTCGAAGGAAGGTTCGACTCCTGTAAAAATCCGACTGAAGGAGAAATTCGAAGGAGTTCGGCTCCTGAAGCGGATCTGACTGAAGGAAAAGGCCGAAAGAAAGTTCGGCTACTGAATGAGTTTGACCGCTGGAGGAGACGGCTGGGGTTCGACCGCTGGAAGAAAATTCTAGATTGAAGCTCTTCCATGATTACCGATTGCATTAAGCTAAGCATCAGATTGGACTTCGGCGGGAGCGGAATTTATCCCCAACAACTTGTATTTAGTCACGGACAAATATATGTTGCACTATCTAAAGTATCCAGCAGGAATGGTTTAAAAATGTCAATAAATAACGATGAGCATTCTAATGGTTATTGTTCGATGAAGAATATTATCTACAAGGAGATTTTCTCAAATCTATCTGCTACAGCTGATGTATAAGGTTTGTAATCAATTATAATTAAATATAAAACAATTATCTTATATGCATTGATATTTTATGTTTTATTCTATATTACATGCCAATATTTCTACCTCAATTTCATATTTGTTCTAATCCTTTTTTTATACATATTAATGCATATTTATTACAGATTATTAAACAACTCAAAGATGCAGTGTAATTTATTGAATGAGTTAACAAATGAGAGAAATAACTGGAAGATAAAAGATTAGAATTAATAGAATATGGGATTCAGTTAACATAAGGAACAACAATGAGCTTATAAGCTTGGACACACTTAGTATTGATGAAGAGGTATCTTTCCTTCTTCTATGTTCGAATATTTTTCATGCTTATTTTTTTATAAAATTCCATTACAATAATTATTAATACAATATTTTTTGATTTGTTGATTTGTAAGGGTAATCATATGCATGCTGATTAGAAAAGTATGGTGCAAAAGTTTCGTATGCTTATTGAAGAAGGGCAATATATATCTAATTATTAATTTAAAAGTTGTACACACTAATGGAATGTACCATCCAATAAATAATGATAAGAAGATCATTTTCCTGTAGACCACAAAATTGAAGAAAATATTGGGAGATCCTTTTCCGCCTTTGCACAAATTATATTTCATAAATTATGATGAAATAGTGAATCGAGTCGATAATCATATCTATCTTAATGGTAAAAACAAGAACTACTCATGTATTTTTTTTAACTTCCGATTATTTTATTCAACTAATAAATATTGTTTACGTCTATATTTTGCAGATGTTATTGGAAAATTGATCACTATAGGACCTTTAGATAATGTTCATGCTCAAAACACAAATGTGAAAAGAAAAAATTTTGAACTGTTGATGCTTGAGTATGTATTTTACTTTATATATAGTATATGATTTATTTAAAAATATATTATTTATTTTTTTAATTCAATTTGATGTTATTGTAGTGGATTGAGGACAAAGGTCACCCTCTGGGGTAATACTACTAAATATATAAATGAAACTAAAATTTTACAAAATTCGACTCATCCGGTTCTAATTATAACATCAACAATGGTTAAAGCATTTCAAGGTATGTGAAAAATAATTTTAACTTTCTCCTTGATATTAGAATTTTTATTCTTAATAAGATATTTGTATGATAGATGAGCATTATCTTTCCTCTATGAATGCAACAAAAATTTATGTCAACTTGAATATACCAGAAGTGGAAAGTTTTAATTATAAGTATTGTTTACTTATTCATTATCTTACTGTTAAATTATATAGGACAAACTACTAACTAAATTTTATAATTTTTTCCAGCAAAGATTTACCATGCATGAATGATGTTCAAGAGATCATATCCCAAAACCAATTACAAACTTCTTCTACTAATCCATTGTCTATTAGAAAGATGAGAATTCAAGAGATAAAATCAATTGAGTGGGATTATCATGAACAAGTAATTGAAATTATATAATGCTAAAACTGCATTCTTAAATTTGGTATTTATATTTGAAGATATAGTTGTAATGAAATATTCAATCATTGAATTTATAGGAGACTATCTTTAATTGTGAGGCATTAATTAGTGAAATTGAAACAAAATTTGGATGGTGCTATACGGCTTGCCAAGTTTGTCAGAGAAAAGTAAGATGCACTAATGTTGAATTCTGGTGTGATCGATACAACATGGAGCCCAAGTACCTAATGCCAAGGTTTGTTTCATATTTAATACTTAGAATTTACTGATAAAAGATAAATATATATTTTAGATAATGCAATAAAAAGAAAATTTATATATTACATATTTTAATATCATATCTCTTACTCATGTCCATTTTCTTTTCTTTAGGTGCAGTCTATAATTTCGTGTTGAGGATTATACCGGATTTGCATCATTTGTTCTTTTTGATAAAGTTGCTCAACGGTTAATAGGCAAATCAGCTAAACAATTATGTATGAATAAGGTATATGCAAGATATATTTCATATATTATTCATCTAATTGATTAATTGATAATATAAAGTTATCTATTTCTTTTCATGAAGAAAGATGATGAACCAATTATTCCCTTAGAAATAAAAAAAACTATAGCAAAAAGTTATATCTTCCAAATTAAGGTTGATAAATATAATCTCAAAGGAGGATAAAGCTACACTATACTTAAAATAATTTCTAATGATGCATACAAGGAATTAGAAGAAAAGAAAAATTGAGGAAAATCCATTATGAGTAATATATTCCTATTATTTTATATATAAATGATTAAATTTATATATTTTATTCAAATAATTGATAACTAAACTTTTGTTTTGCATATTGAAGTAAATGAAGATGAAAGTTCTATTATTGATAGGGCTATAAAGAAAAGAAATATATATGGGAAGCCAATTAGTGGCCGTGCTTTACTTAATGATGAGGATTCTGAAACAACTGATGCGGAAAATATTTTTTCAAGAAATAATTTTCATATCAGCAAAAGACAAAAATGATTATGTTACTTTTTGCTATCATCGTATTCAAGCATTCTGACTTCATGTCCCCATTTAGAACACTTGATACAATCTAAGATGTCTTTTATGTTATATTGGATAAATATTTTATGTTGGTTTACAATAGATTAAACAATCAACTTTTATCATTATCTATATAGAATTTTTTAAAAAAATATTTAATCTAAATTAATTTATATATGATATCCTGCGCATCGCACGAGTAATATGCTAGTTATTTCAAAATTCAAATCAACCTTAAATACTGCATTCAGATTAAAAACATTAAATAATGACCCAATCATACTTCAGCCTAAATATGATCAAAACTAAAAGTTATTTAACTCGGCAAAAATGGCTTCAATCATGTTGGCTTGCTCACCCTTCTACTACAGCCCTTAATATGTCAAAAACTTCAACAACAAATAAGCCAGAAATATATACATACAGATAAATTTATCATATAATAACACCAAAAAGTTGTCATTATCTTTTTTAGGAGGTAGGTGAAGGTTTTACCATTGATGGTTGCATTTACAAGAATATATGATGTTGAATTGAAATATAATGTTTTGTAATAATTGTCCAATTTTGTTGGCATATGGACTTGAAGTTTACCAACATATGATGCTGATATAGTGAAAGATATGGTCTGATACTAAAGCAGGAGAGCCAGGCAGTCAGAATTAACACAATATGATCAGAAAACAAGTTAAAGGAATCAAAATGGAAGTTCCAGCCTCCTACACCTGAAAGACTTATAGATAAAGGCACCAAACTATATATAGGTGGTGAAACAACATGGCAAGTTATAATTAAAGCATAACTAACTGATGCTTCAAGATAACATGGCATGGAGAGATTAAATAACTGTAATCACCTAGATAGATTTCTCTCTAAATGTAGTCTAATACATGACACCTAAATTCCGTGAGGATAAGGCAAACAAAATATAACATTGAGCAATATACCGTGTGCACTATTTGCAGTGGCAGCCGCAGCAGAAAGTAAATTATCATAGCCATTCCTCATGTCAGACATGTCCTGTAAAAATAAAACACCCACTTAGAAAAATAAAAAAATATTCTTTCAACAATTACAAACAAAGCAATGTTTTTCTGTGAGTTTTGAATGATGAAGTGAACCAATATGATGGTCCCTTTGCATGTAGAAATTTTCATCAAACTTCATATAGAAAATTATTTTTACTATCCAGCCAACATAACTAGTGTATCCCATTATATCATGCACATACTTTCCTGATTGATTATAACAGTATACAATATCAAATTAAATTTGGAACCTGAAAAGCCTTCCCAACAAAGTGAGATTCATATAATATGACCTTTTCCCTTTTTAAGCTACTCAAACAACTATGTCACGAGCAGCCAACCGGACAAATGGATATAGCCAATAGGATGAAAGATTGATCCCAAGTGGGGTAACCGGGTCTCACTTAACTGTTCTCAGTCAAAATCTGGAAACACAAATCATGTCCCAAAATGTGTACCTATTGCAACAAATAAACTAGTATCCTGAAGTGATTTCGAGCACCCTTGATGCCTTTTGGGCTCCAAATTAACCTAGACAAGCCCCATTGGAGCCGCTTGCAAATGGTTTGACATAGCATAGGATTAATTGGGGGATCAAGAGTTTGATGAGTCTTTATATTAAAATTCTGAGTTTTCCTTATTTTTAAACTCAATTATTATTACCATAGTTTTCAAGGGCTTGAAGGGAGTTTTACAAACAACAATAAGGCCTAAAATGTTATATAGGACAAAATGTTGCACAATAAAAGGGTTTAGGAAACACACTGAGTGCAGCAAAACTGAGAATGATAAGATAAATATGGTTGTAAAAAGAAAAAGGATAAATTGAGAAATGAGTTTATCGGAGGAGCTGTTGAAGTTGCACAAGTTCAGGATACGGATTGTTATGCATGCACGCTATCCCACGTCGAAAATGAGTAAACAAAATGGATTAAAATATAGAACTGCTTATGACTTGATAGTCAATATGCATTGTCACCTTTGTATGATAAAAGAGATTTTGACAATGCTTTGACTGGGTATACAAGTAAATTGGTTTTGGCATGACCTGAAAAACCCATCCATATTTGACTCCCATTAAAAATTCGAACCAGACCAAAAAAACCCCATCCATATTTGAATCCCATTAAAACTTTGAAAGAAAACCTGATCCACTTTCATAAAAAGCAAGTTTGGCAGGTTTGACAGGTTTGTGTTGGGTCCATATGACCCATTTTTGTCCAAGTTATCAAAATGCCTTCAGTTCACATCGGTTTAGATTATTATTTCAATTTCAGGCAATTTCAGATCGGCAATGATCAATCTACTCCACTTGCAACCCTAGCTTTGACATCAAAACTCTTCAGTGGAACCAATCACAGTTTTTCTAGAAACTAAGCAGCACTCAAATCATCAGCTCACATGTCAAAACTTTATAATTGGGCATATATATGCAGCATAATTACTCTCAACAAAGTTGCTATCACTTTTTTTTTAAGATTTTAAGAGTACTTAGACAAAGTGATAAAACAGGGTTACTTGACCACATCCTTAAATAAGATCCAGCATCGACTCTGCATATATTAAAACTACGCTCCAATCCAACAGGGCCTGTAAAGGTCCTACAAAATACTCCTCCCAGACTTGATTCAAGTAGCGTCTCTGGCAATTCAACAGGTAATCTTAAGCACTATGTAAGACAATGTGCATAGAACACCATCATTGGCAAGTTAACAAATTTTGATAAACAATCACAAAATTGCACACATCACAAGCATACAGCTGAAATCACACGTGTTTGATCAAATTAGAAATCATCATAATTTATGTTACATCGCTATGATCCCTTCAGAGGCGACACACTGGTTTTATGAACTGAGACCATACGAAGAGACAAAATGGACCCGAAACTAAATCTCCTAAGCTTGACTCTACCAAGCCATCTTCCCTACTGTAAAGTAGGTCGGGGGAGGCTCCATAGAAAATATCTAGATCATGCCATTCACCTGCAGCCCTAGTCACCACTAGCCAACGAAAGAAAGGGGTCGAAAAGATTAAAAAAGATTTAAAAAATCAAAAAAAATTACATTCAACGGCATAATCTTGTCGAGTGCGATTATAAAAACAAGATTACATCTTTTCCGACCTACAAGCAAAGGAATTGCGTCTTGTCACACACAGCAGCGAGATCCTGCCAGAACTCGGGCCAAAACTCAAGAAAAGGGAGAAATGGAGAGGGAGACGTACAGGGGAGGGAATGAGGTGGAGGAAGGGAGAACCTGAGAGGCCCGCAGGAGCTCGTCCTGGTGCGCCGGGGGGTGGTGGTCCCTCTTCTCCTTGGAGTCGTGCCTGTGGAGCGCGAACCCCCGCAGCTTCCTCAGCGACGACTTCATCTCTCCGCTCTCTCTCCCCTCACAACTACAGATACCCGAAACCAAATCCGAAATCCAATTCTCTATCCCAATCCCAATTCCTAACGAGCAAGAGCAAAGAGACGAAGAAGAATAATATGTAAGAAAAGAAGAAGAAAACGAGAGGAAATCGAAACCCTAAAGAGCCCAGACACGAGGAGAATGGAAGGAGAACGGATCAATCTAAGGGCGCTCGCGCGCTCTCCCTCTATGTATCTCGGTATTTTATTTACTTATTTAGTAAAAAACTCACCTTGTCAGGGAGATTTTTTTTAGCATGGCGAACTAAAAAGAATGTCACGAGAGAGAGAGAGAGAGAGAGAGAGAGAGAGAGAGAGAGAGAGGGAGGGAGGGAGGGAAAAAAAAAAAACAAGAAAAAAAAAAAAAAAAAACCGAGGCGGACTGCAAGGTAGGACCGGACAAACCGGTCGATCTAACCACCTGGACCGGTCTGAACGGCGACCAGTTTCGACGTTCAGTCCTTGGTGGCGGGTTCGGCTGTCTGACCCGAATTGCAAATACGCTTTCGTGGAAGCCTTTTTTTTTTTTTTTTTTTTTTAGTGAAGCCTTCTCCTTCGGCATTACCATTTGTCTATCATATCGCCACTTCAACCTTTTCGAATTTTTTTGTTTTTTTTTTTTCAATATAGGTAAGATCAGATTTATGACGTAATAAATTCGTGCAAAATAATTCAAATCAAAAAGACATAAATGTTCATATGAGCCCCACCAAAAAGTAAGACGGTCTGAAACCTTGACCAACTGAATCCTAAGCAAACAGGTTGGGCCAGATCAGGTCCAGTCTCTCTGCCCACTGAACCAATTGATCTCCTCATCGGTTGAAATGGGATCATACTTATATTCATATTTATTTTATTTAAAAAATATAAATATAAATATAATTTTAATTAAATATAAAAATTTATATTTATATTTATTTTAAATATATATAAATATTAATTGAATAGTAAAAATAGAAATATAAATATGAATATAAATTAAATATTAAATTTATGGTCATAAAATCAAAAAATTTATTAAATAAATAGTAAAATAAATTAACAACAAATTAATATAATTATATATTTTTTAAAAAATTTATAAATTATATAAAATTAAAGATTTCTTTTAGAAATATAAATATAGATATAAATAATAACCAAATATTTAAATTTTATATATTTTTTTGATAAATTAAGAAATTAAAATATATATAAATGAATAATATTCAATTCATTTTTACCCATCTTCTCAAATCATTCAAACGATTCTAACCACCAGATCACCCTCCCATCATCAACGGACGGCACGGACACATGCATGCATGGAGTAGCCCGAGTAATTCTAACCGGCCTTTGTTTTAGACGCTGGCCTAAAAAGGTGGGTCTTAGTCAAATTAAATTTGTTGCCAGCGCCCATGCTTTGAGTGGCTGGGATAATTGTGCCGCTAACAATGAAAGGTTTTAGTCATAGAAATGCTCTTTCCCGTATCAGGATTAGAATTGAAAAGTTCCTAATATCACACTTTTCAAAGTCAAAGACATGTAAATGTATCACGAAACTAAGGATTGCAGTCAATTACTTGTTGTTTGGTACTTTTTGGTTGACGAGAAAATTTTTTTCTCTGGTAGAACTCAGTGATGATGAGATGTTATTATATAAATGCAAGAAAACGTAACCTTTGTCTTATAAACTAGAAGTACTTGATGATGATCTTATGGGCTATTACTGGAACAATTGTATTACAATTATACTATGCCAAAAAAAAATGCTAAACGTCTGCAGCCATAAAATCCATTCTAACCAATTAGACTCACAATGCTTGCTTTGAGCAAGCAATGAACTTATCATGGATATATGATATTTTTGGTCTTTAATATGTGAATGATGAACTAGGTAGTTAGGAAAAGTTAAGAACCATTTATGGATGTACTTTTAAAATCGACAAATCTTTCCTTAGTGAAAAACCTTAAAAGATAATGTTTATTATCTAAAAAATAAACATATGAAGATAATTTCAACAGGAGGTTATTTATTTTTTTTTAAAAAAAAAATGACTAGGGAGGGGTGGGAGAACTATCCAAAATATATATAATTATCTAAATAAAAATATCTGGTGTTAGACGATCCAGAATTCAAAATCAGCTAAGAGAGGTTAACAACAAAACTTTTGATTGTTGAGAGTGGTTAACGATATAATTACATACACAACAATATACTATCAAGATCTATCATTGTGGCATAGACAAATCATATCCAAAAAGCAAAATGTGTTTTAAGGTCTAATTAACTCTGTAAATTTAGATATCTGTCATTTTCATCATTATTGCCCTTGCACTCCAAATTTATTATAATCAAAAGATGAATGTACTATGAACATTGCACATCAAGATTATTATTGCTCAAGCTTTGAACTAGATTTATTATATCTAGAAAGCAAGATGTGTTTTGAGGTCTAAATTTACTATTTGCAAATTTAGATATCTGTCATTATCAACATTATTATCCTTCCACTCCAAATTTATTCTAATCAAAATATAAATGCACAACATTGCATATCGAGATCATTTATTGCTCAAGCTTTGCACATTTTTGACCAGGATAGAAGCACTTGCAATAATAACATAAAATGAATAGATAGGTACCAAGGATTGAGATTATTCATTATATTTTATTGGACATTCAATCTAAGTACATATGTATTAGGTATGCTACTTTGAGGGTGTCACTTTCTATCTTAATTTAAATTGATTTTTATTAAGAATTGATTAATTAATTATTCACAAATGGACATTTTTGTTCTTTGGCAATCCTTGCAAAAATATTTATTTGTTTTTTCTTGAAATTTGGTAATTAGTTAATGGTAGCATTTCATAAGAGCTGTGCCATTATCCATCACACAATCACTATGATTAACTCTACGTATCCTGGCCCACATGCCCCTTCTTAAGTTGTTTTTGAGGGGCATTGCTCCATTTGCCCACAGACATATGAATAAACTTTAGGCAATTATGCAATAGAGACTCTTCAACAATCATGCATTTTATTTTTTCTTTGCCATCTTTTCTTATGTGCATGAGGCATATAATTACTCAATCAAGTACATGCAAGCGAGCAATTCAAACACAAATTTCATTCACATGAGACTATTCATGCTTGAGCCACAAGTCTTATGTTCCAACCGTCAATCCCATATCTACCATACCTTTTGGTCCAATAGATGTTTCCAAGTTCAATTCAGGATGTGATTGTGGTCCAAACCAAATGAATGGCATGTTTAATGGATGGACTAAATTTGATCAAATTGATGTTGCCAAGTTCAATTCCTGACGTGATCATGGTCCAAACCAAATTGATGGCATGTTTAATGCATGACTCATTATATTTCATCGGACATTCAATCTAAGTACATATGTATTACGTTGCTGCTCCGAGGGTGACACTTCACCTTAATTTCAACTGGACTTTTATTAGAAATTAATTAATTAATTATGTATAAATGGACATTTTTTTCTTTTACAATCTTTATAAAAATATTTATTGGTTTCTTTCTTGAAATTTGGTAATTAGTTAACTGCAGCATTTCATAAGAATCATGCCATTATCTATCACACAACCATTATGATTGACTCTTTATATCCTAGCCCCCGTGCCCCTTCTTGAGATGTTTTTGAGAGGCATTCCTCCATTTGCCCGCAGACATATGAATAAACTTTGGGCAATTATGCAGTAGACTCTTCGACATACATTTTATTTTTTCTCTGCCATCTTTTCTTATGTGCATGAGGCATATAATTACTCAAGCAAATACATGCAAGTGACCAATTCAAACACAAATTTTAATCACATGAGACTATTCCTGCTTGAACCATAAGTCTTATATTCCAATCGTCGATCCCATATCTACCATACCTCTTGGTCCAATAGATGTTGTCAAGTTCAATTCCGGATGCGATTGTGGTCCAAACCAAATCGATGGTGTATTTAATGCATGGACTAAATTTGACCAAATTGATGTTGCCAAGTTCAATTCCGGATGTGATCATAGTCCAAACCAAATCGATGGCATATTTAATGCATGGACTAAATTTGACCAGACTGTTTACTTTTAAGACCTGAGAATGAACATAAAATGGTCCGGACATGAATTATTGGATTAACATCTAAAGTTTCCAGTCTAGGCTAGTGATTCTTCCATGATTAAATTTATTTAGGTACCATATCAAAGTATCAAGCCTAGCATGGATCCAATTATAGATCCGGGTTAAATTTGGAGCTAGATATATATAGCACCTATGAACCACTCCGCCCTTATCCTAAAGAAAGAAACCTTGACCAAAAACAATAATGAGGAGTGTGCCCTTTGAACTGGATTACAATAGCGTAGGAAAAGTGGTGGCTCCGCAGGGTGTCATCTTGCTTCACCACCTTGTCTTCTGGTAGCTTAGGATTTCATCATGGCCCCCATGCAAACATCATAAGCTTTTTGCTTTGTCTGCTTTTGTGCACAAGATAAACTCCTCTTTTGTCGATAGCCCGTTCATTGCCTGCTACTTGTCCGCTACATCCAAACTCATTTCCAACAAGCTTCATTTTTCAGTCAATGTAATCTTTTTCATTTCAATGCCATGGAAATTCTTGTAGCGTTGTCCGCCATTTCAGCATTATACTTATCTGCATTCTAAAAATATTTAAAATATTAATTTTGATATTTTTCCTAGCCAACCTACTCTTCGAATTTTCTCATTATTTTGGACAAGATTTTTTTTCCCTTAGAAATAACGAATCAAGAACTATTTACATGTTCATTTTCCACTAATTATTCGAAGTAATTAAGGAAACTCTCACATATTACAAATTGATGATAATAGTATATATTTTCAAGCCTATTCACTACTTTAATTTCAAAAAAGAATATAAGAAAGATAAAAATGTATAAATCTCATATATCTCTTATTTATAATATCTAAATTCATTTTAATTAGATTCTTCCACGATTTTGAGTCTCTTCATGTTTTCCCAATGGCTCAACTTGTCACTATACCTCGTAGTTGGGACCTTATCAATTATTAATTCATTGCTTCCTCTGTTAACTAGAGGGCTGCAATAACTATTCATTAACTAAATTATTCTTGCATCAGTGGATAATTTAAAAATTTTACAGATTATTGAAATATTATTCGATGATTTAATCATGAGCTATTCTCATAATTTATTTTTTATTTGTAAATTATTGTCACATTATTCATGTGGTTTTTGCATAACCGTTTATTCTTAAATATATTATATCTATGGTCTTTGGCGCATTCGCGTAGAGTGCAATGCCACGGGCTCCCTATCGATGACGGATATATGAATTCCATTTGCCACGTGGTGGAAGGATTGAACAATCATATGATTTATTGGCAAATACAGGGCTTATTGATTGCGGATTTGCCAAATTAGCAGTAATGGAGTTGATGAACTTCCCCTGTTCTTGCAGGTGCCATGAAGCATTTTTATTTGGTGCATGAATTAATTAGGAATTTTTTTATATAAAATTAAGTTTTTTTGATGGTCTAAATCATTATTTTTTTAATTTTAAATATTATTAGGAATAAACACCATTCCTACCGATATGATGCTTAGCTTAATGCAACCGATAATTATAAAAGAGCTTTGATTGAAAATTCTCCTTCGACCGAATTTCTTAGCGGTCGAGTCTCAGCTGAACTCCTTCAGCGGCCTAACTCCTTTCAGACTTCTCCCTCAATCGGACTCCTCCAGAAGCTGAACTCCTTCCGGATCTCTCCTTCAGTCGAATGCCTATAGGAGCCGAACTCCTTTCGGATCTCTCCTTCAGATGGATGCCTACAGAAGCCAAACTCCTTCCGAACTTCTCCCTCAGTCGAATGCCTATAAGAGCCGAACTCCTTTCGAACTTCTCCTTCAGTCAGACTCCTCAAGGAGCCGAACTTCTTTCGGATCTCTCCTTCAGTCGAATGTCTACAAGAGCCGAACTCCTTCCGGATTTCTCCTACAATCGAATTTCTATAGAAGCCAGACTCCTTCTGGATACCTCCTTTAGTCGGATTCCTTCAAGAGCCGAACTCCTTCCGGACTCCTCCTTCAGTCAGATTTCTACAAGAGTCGAACTCCTTCCGGACTCCTTCAATCGAATTCCTCCGAGAGCCGAACTTCTTCTTGATTTTTTCTTCAGTCGGACTCCTCTAGGAGCCGAACTCCTTCCAGACTTCTCTTTCAGTCAGATTCCTTCAGAAGCTGAACTCCTTCCGGACTTCTCTTTCGGTCGAACTTCTCCAAGAGCCGAACTCCTGGATTTTTCTTCAATCGGATTCCTCCAAAAGCCAAACTCCTTCCAGACTTCTCTTTTAGTCAGATTCCTCCAACGGATTGCTTCCATATTTTAGCTAGCATTCCTTCCGAATGATCTCCTCTAGCCGTATCCCATTTAGAAGTCCGAACTCTTCTAAAATTGATGTATGTCAAAGCTCTTCACCGATCAATGCCCGCTTCCTCCGAACTTCAACAATTGAATCTCAACGAATGGTCACTATCAGTCTGACGACACCCCTCTCTCCATAGCAAACCCCATGCAGCCCCGAGCAGTCCACTACCAGACGGTTATGGCTATCACTATCAGTCTGACGACATTCCTCTCTCCATAGCAAATCCCATGCAGTTTCTAGTGGCCCACTATCGAACGATTATGGTTGTCACTATCAGTCTGACGACACCTCTCCCTCTCCATGTTGAATCCCATGCAGTCCTGAGCGGTCTACTATTGGACGGTATGGCCGTCACTATCAATCAAGCTCCGTCTATAAAAAGAGATCCTCCGGATACGTTTTCTCTAAGCTCTCTTCTCCCCTCCCCTAAAATTATGCCGAACTCTTTCTTGAGCACTCCATTTCTGTTGGTAAGAAGAACTAACTTGATCATCGGAGGATCCTGTCGGAGCGACCATCATCGACTTTGGACGAGACTTTATTTTGTAGATCACGAACGGCAACCTCTTCCTTGCTCCAGCTCGATCCGGTATCAATCAGATTCTGCACCAAAAAAATTAGTGCTAGAGAAAGGGCCCTCTATTTTCGAGATATCCTTATTCTTAAAGGAGTGCTCAGTCGGCCCTGTAGATCTTCTTCTTCAAGGTTCATCTCCATCCTCTTCCTTAATCCCGAGAAATACCTCTAAAGAGGATGACTATCTGGAGATCTACCACTTCTACCATCAGATCTGGGCCAGATCTGTCTGTTCCTGCTCCATCACTAGCGCTTCAACCTCCTCCTCCATTGACAGTCGTGGTAGATTCGGAGTAGTTTAACCTACTGATGCAGCAGATTCAGGGTCTCACCAAAATGGTGCAGGCCATGCGGCAGCCCCCTATGGCGATTTTGTCAGGAAATCCACCGTCGGAATGTCAGAAATCGATCCCAAGGAGGAGCACTTGGGCTAGCATACCCATCGTCCCTAAAAAGGAGAAACAGAGAGCAGAGGATCCTTGCTCGGATCATGATTCTTCTCTGGAAGGAACCTTTCCCATCCACAGTCGGAAGCCTTCCAAGATATACCGAGATGACATCCTTGATCAAAAACTATGGAAGATGGACCGATGGATTGAGGGACTCCGCCACGTCATCCCGGTTCACCATGACGATGTCTGCACTAATCCCCCTTTCTCTTCTTAAATTATGCAAGAGTCCATTCCACCGAACTTCAAGCTCCTCTAATTTGAAAGCTATGATGGAACCTCTGATCTGATCGATCATCTGAAAGCCTTCCAAACCATGATTCTACTCCATGGCGCACCAAACGCCATCTTATGTCAAGCTTTCCCATCTACCTTAAAGAGAGCAGCAAAAAATTAGTACTCGGTATTGAAACCGAATATGATCTTCTGCTTTGACCAGATGAGCCATCAGTTTGTGGCTCATTTTGTTAGCAATCGATGTCCCCGCTAAGGTTCAAATTTCCTGATGAATATTAAGCAGAAGGAGGGAGAATTTATCCGGACTTATGTCATCCAGTTTAATGCTGCTGTATTGAAAGTCCGAAATCTGGATCAATCTGTTGCAATGGCCGCACTCAAGGACAGTCTTCAGAAAAATGATTTGTTATTCTTCCTGAAGAAGAAGTACCCAGAAACTTTGTCGATCTGCTAGCTCGGACTGAGGGATATGCCTAAGCCGAAGAAGCCTTCAAGTTGAAGGATGAGAAAGCCATAGGAGAGCGGCGGGCGGGCGAGTCTAATAGACCCACCACTGATAGAGAGTCGAATGAAGTTCGACTGCGCTCATGGACTCCTTCCGAACGCAAGCAAGCCCGAACTCCTTTCCGAGTCCATCACCAAAGAAGTTCCGATAGAAGGATGTGAAGAAGTTCTCCTCCCAGAAGGTTCCATAATTATGCCCCCCTTAATTCTCCTAAAACTTAAGTTCTGATGGAAATTAAGAATTAGCTATCAAGACTAGAAGAATTACAATCTCCCCCAAACAAGCACAATCGAAGCAAGTACTGCCTCTATGTGACCATAGCCATGATATTGAAGAATGTATTCAGCTCTAAGATGAAATCGAGGAACTCATCAGGAGAGGCCAACGGGATCGATTCCTCAGACGTCGGTCCAAAGCGAGAGAAGATCGGCCAAGGATGCTGCCATAACTAAAACCACCAATGAGAAAAGAACAACAAGGATATTGGCCGCCTCTCAGCATCATCAACACTATCTCTAGGGGACTTAGTGCTTCAGCAAGCTACCATCTCTCAGCCTCAAAGCCAGGAGAAGCTTGCCTCAAATTAGGAAGGCTAGTATGAAATAGAGGAGATCGTCAAACCCAAAACTTATCGTCTGAAGGAGCTCGGAGGAAGGAACAACGCTCCTACGACCTTGAAATTTGAAAAATCTGAGAATGTACTATCATTAATTTTTCTTTAATAAAACTCCTCTATTTCAATATTATGGTTTTTTGGTGCAAAAACTATATGATGATAAGAAAGAAGCAATAGAAAGTGGCCTTGTTAGGAATAGAATGAGAACCTGATCCTAACATGAGCAAGTCGAAGACCTCCGATTATTTAAGATAGAAGAAGGGGAGAGGTCCATTCAATGGTCCATCTATGCCACTACTACCATGTTAGGAACAGGAGGAGAACCTCATCTTAATATGAGCAAGTCGAAGACCTCTGATTATTTAAGACAGGAGGAGAGGAGAGACCCATTCAAAGGTCCATCTGTGCCCCTATTGCTATGTTAAGAACATGAGGAGAACCTTATCCTAACATGAGCAAGTCGAAGCCGCCCTCATCTCATTTTAGACAGAGATACGAGGAGAGACCTCGCCTGATAATCCCGAACCTTTATGTGCTGCCTACAAAAAACCCTTAGGAAGAGGAAAATATCATCTAACGCTCGCCAGTAGGCAACTCGGGGAGAAACCTCCCAATTATTTTAAGATAAGAGGAGGGGAGCGGCCTTGTCCATTGTTCCTGCTATCATCACTACGCGCAACAAGAGGAGAACCCATCATCCTGAACCATGAGCAAGTCGAAGGCCCCCACCCCCCCTCCCACACACCCACACAACACCACTGGCACCAAGTACACGGAGAACAACCCCCCCAACCACTCAAAGCTCCCACCCCACCCCTTCAATTTTAGATGAGATGAGGAGAGAGGTCCTGATACACGGTCATATACACCCTATAGCCTGTTAGGAATAGGAGGAAAACCTCATCCTAACATGAGCAAAATCAAAGGTCATTCATTTTAGAACGAGATGAGGGAAGAGGCTTGACAACAGGCGCTTATATGCCCCTACAGCCATTAGGAACATAAGGAGAACTCGTCCTAACATGAGCAAAGTCAAAGACCTTTAAGTTATTTTATAGGAGGAGGGGAGAGGCCATTCAACGATCCATCTGTGCCCCTATTGCCATGTTAGGAAAAGAAGGAGAACCTCATCCTAACATGAGCAAGTCGAAGCTCTCATTCATTTTAGATGAGATGAGGAGCAGAGGCCCTGACACGATTCATGGGTCCCACAGTCCATTAGGAATAGGAAGAGAACCTCGTCTTAACGTGAGCAAAGTCGAAGACCTTCGGTTATTTAAGATAGGAGGAGGAGAGAGGCCCATTCAATGACCCATCTGTGCTCCTATTGCCATGTTAGGAATAGGAGGAGAACCTCATCCTTAAATGAGCAAGTCGAAGGCCTCGTTCCTTTTAGACGAGATGAGAAGAGAGGTCCCGACTCGGCTGGAGATAATATCTTCTTCAACCTCGACTGGAGATAAGATTTTCTCCAAGCTTCAACTTCAACTTTAACATCAATAGGAGATAAGATCTTCTTCAACCTCGACTGGAGATAAGATCTTCCTCGAGCTTTAACTTCAACTTCAACGTCAACAGGAGATAAGATCTCCTTCAACCTCGACTGGAGATAACATCTTTCCTAAGCTTCAACTTCAACCTTCAACGTCAACAGAAGATAAGATTTTTTCAACCTCGACTAGAGATAAGATCTCTTCCGAGCTTCAATATCAACCTCAACAGAAGATAAGATCTTCTTCAACCTCGGTGGAGATAAGATCTGCCTCAAGCTTCAACGTCAATAGGAGATAAGATCTCCTTCAACCTCGGCTGGAAATAAGATCTCCCCTGAGCTTCAACGTCAACAGGAGATAAGATCTCCTCCGAGATTCAACATCAACTTCAATAGGAGTAAGGCTCTCTTTACCTCGCTGGAGATAAGATCTCCCTCGAGCTTCAACATCAATAGGAGATAAGATTTCTTCAACCTCGGCTGGGATAGATCTCGCTCGAGCTTCAACGTCACAGGAGATAAGTCTTCTTAACTCGACTGGAGATTAAGATCTTTCTCAAGCTTCAACATCGACATCAATAGAAGATAAGATCTCCTTCAACCTCGGCTGGAGATAAATACTTCTCTGAGCTTCAACGTCGACATCAACAGGATATAAAAATCTTCTTCAACCTCGGTTGGAGATAGATCTCCTCCGAGCTTCAACATCAATGTCAATAGGAGATAGATCTTCCTTCAATCTCGGCTGGAGATAAGATCTCTTCTGAGTTTCAACGTCCACGTCACAGAAGATAAGATCTCCTTCAACCTCGGCTAGAGATAAGATCTTTCCATAGCAGCTTCACATACAATCAGGAGATAAGATCTCCTTCAACCTCGATTGGAGATAAGATCTTTTTCGAGCTTCAACATCAGACGTCAAAGAAGATGAGATCTTCTTTAGCCTCGACTGGAGATAAGATCTCTCCCAAGCTTCAACTCACATCAACAGGAGATAAGATCTCCTTCAACTCGATTGGAAGATAAGATCTCTTTCGACTCAACTTCAATGTCAACTCAACTGAAGACAAGATCTCTCCCAAATTCAACTTCACACATCTCCTTCAACAGGAGACAAGATCTCCCCCAAGCTTCAACTTCAACGTCAACCTTGGTTGGAGATAAGATCTCCTCCGAGCTCCAACTCTTCAATAGGAGATAAGATCTTCTTCAACCTCGACTGAAGATAAGATCTCGTCTGAAATTCAACTTCAACATCAATCCTTCAACATGAGATAAGATCTCCTTCGAGCTTCAACTTCAATCTCGATTGAAAATAAGATCTCCCCGGAGCTTCAACCTGAACTGGTGCAGAGCTTGAAAGAGGACTTCGACAGTCGCCTTTTTTTGTATTCCCTTTCTTCGAATTTCGAACTCAAAAGTGGGAGAACTATTATTGGGGATAAACCCCGCTCCCGTCGAAGTCCAACCTAATGCTTAGCCTAATGCAACTGGTAATCATGGAAGAACTTCGATTGAAAATTCTCCTTCGGCCAAACTTCTTAGCGACCGAGCCCCAGCCAAACTCCTCCAACGATCGAACTCCTTCTGAACTTCTTCCTTAGTCGGACTCCTCCAGAAGCCGAACTCCTTCCAGATCTCTCCTTCAGTCGGATACCTACAGGAGCCGAACTTCTTTCAGATCTCTCCTTCAGACGGATACCTATAGGAGCCAAACTCCTCCCAAACTTCTTTCTCAGTCGAATACCTATAGGAGCCAAACTCCTTCCGAACTTCTTCTTCAGTCGGACTTCTCTAGAAGCCAAACTCCTTCTAGATCTCTCCTTCAGTCGAATGTCTATAGGAGTCAAACTTCTTCTGGATCTCTCCTACAGTCGAATTTCTATAGGAGCCAGACTCCTCCTTCAGTCGGATTTCTTCAGGAGTCGAACTCCTTCCAAACTTCTCCTTCAATCAAGTTTCGTCAGGAGCCAAACTCCTTTCAGACTCCTACTTCAGTTGAATTTCTATGAAAGCCGAACTCCTTCCGGACTCCTCCTTTAGTCAGATTCCTTCAAGAGTCAAACTTCTTCCAGATTTCTCCTTTAGTCAAATTCCTATAGGAGCCGAACTTCTTCTAAATTTTTTCTTCAATCGAACTCCTCTAGGAGCTGAACTCCTTTTAGATTTCTTCTTTAGTTAGATTCCTCCAGAAGCCAAACTCTTTCCAAACTTCTCCTTCAGTCGGATTTCTCCAGGTGCCAAACTCCTTTCGGACTTCTTCTTCAATCGAACTCCTCCAAAAGCTGAACTCCTTCTAAATTTCTCCTTCAGTTGGATTTCTTTAGGAGTCAAACTCCTTCTGAACTTCTTCTTTAGTCGAACTGCTCCAACGGATTGCTTTCAAATTTTAGCTAGCATTCCTCCTGGATGATCTTCTCTAGTCATATCTGTTAGATATATGTGCCCTAGAAGTCAGAATTGGCTGACACTTGTAATACACTTCTAAGGGCAAAATTATAATTTTGACTAATATCAATAAAATGGATTATTTTCTATCACATATGTGTATTTAGTGTCTGTGATACATCCTTTGAGTTAATGGTAATGTTAATTTATATTTTCAAGAGTTGAAAATTTAAGACATGAATAATCATTATTAACTCATAAAATGCTTTCGACCATAGGATCATCACGAGGATGGTGATTGATCCGAAAGGTTGGTGTACAATCGCTTCTCTTTAGTAGATGAGTCTTAAGTCTACGGTGTGGAGACACCGGAGCAAGAGTACAAATACTCGTTAGAGAATGAGGGCACTGAGCGTGACCATCTCAAGTAGTCATTAGGAAGTCTACCTTCTCATCAATGACTGACTCGATGCTGCAGTAGTGTGTCTGATTCTTTGATCTGAGATACATCGACAGTTCACCTTGAGGGTGTTATAGTTTGACTACACCATTACTCGATCTCTTAGCTATATGGAATCTTGAGGTGTATGTTGACTATAGCATGTTCATGGTAGAAACTGGATAGCATCAAGATGGAATTCATCTACCTCGGTGGTAGAGGAGAGCAGCCCTATGATGATCATGAGAATCAAGTCCAGAAATCCATGGCCATGGTAGAGTGAAATAATAGAAAGAGTTTCTATTTAGATTTTCACATTGGACTCGAATCGAATGATTACATCATATGACAGAGACTAGGGTTTGACGAGTTCACCTTAACCCTAATCTGATCGGGGCTCAAGATAGAAGAACTTAATCACACAGGTAGCTGCACCAAGAGGTTCGCATTCAGCTCTGATGGGTTGCCACCATATACTGCTAGGTGTCACTGGTGGATTTTGGGAGCAATTAGAATGATTTAGATGATCGATCATTCTAGCTGTTCGAATCAGAAGAGTTCTGATCCATCGAAAGGAGTTTCGATGATGTCGATGATAGAGATCATGACATATCCCATTACCATACAGAACTGAACCTAACTGGGTCACACAAACAAGGGTTTGAATCTGGTGATCATCAATTGAACTGATCTAGTTCAATTGATCTGAATGAGATTCAATTAGGTTCAAGGAAAATCGTGCTAGCACTCGATTGAACCTAACGTTCTTCTTTTACTATCATAAATAAGTTGTCCTGACTGAGCCAAAGGAGTTTGTGCTCAATCAGAGGCCTTCATATGGTCTGACTGGAGGTTGTCCAAGTCAGAAAAGGTTGTCTTATTTGTAAGACATTACCTGCCATTTTTGGTCACCTGCCATTTCTTGTTCTTTGACTTTGGTCAAAAGTCTACCTTTGACTGGTCAAAACGTTGACCATTGACCACTTTGACTTTTGACCACATGTCATGCACCTATTGGAGAGCTGGTGGGGGCCTGTCCCCCTGCCAGAACCTGGCAAGGAGAAGGGCGCACGCCAAGGGTGGCGTGAGCCCAAGTAGGAGGCGCCTAGGAGTCCTTGTTGGACAAGGACTCCACCTCCCTTTTTGGATTCCAATTAGAGTTCTACTAAGAATCCAACTTTGACTGGTCTTAGGCACCCTCTAAGGAGGAATCCAGGGGTCTCTATTCCAACCAATCAGATTTAGATCTGATTTCACAAAGGGTTGTGATTGGTTGAGAGGAAGAGGAGTTGGATCACAAGCTTAGGTCTATAAATAAGACCCTGCGCCCAACCTCTAATTAATGAATTGCAATCAGAATTCCCCATGCCCCAAGGCTGCCTCTCCCCTCCTTCTCCATGCCAAACCCTCTTCTCCCCTTGCTCTCCACGTCCAAAAGGAGTTTTGGACCTTGGTTGGTGCGATTCCAGATCAAGAGAAAGGCGATCAAAAGCAAGAAGGCTGCGCTGCTGCAAAAGGACGACTGCAGATCTTCAAAAGGAGTTTTGAAGATCCTCCAGATCAGATCCAGATCTGATTTTTGGAGGTGTGATAGAGAAGAAGAGGATCTCCAGATCCAACCCGAGTGGATACCGGTAGAGGCCAGGCGCTTGCGTGGCTAAGATCCAGAACCTTCCGCTGCAATCAGGATCATCTACAGGGTAATAGGATTACCCAAAGTTCAGGTAAATTAAATTTGATTTAATTTATCTTATTTTATTTTATTTATTAAAATAATAAGAATCAGATCTGAAACATATCAAGATCTGATTTAGATCAAATTTTTTTTTTTAAAAATATATTTCTTGATCTGATCAGATTTGAACGAACCTAGTCCAAAAAATCAGAATTTTTCTTCAGTATCCTCTTTAGGAGTCTGAACTCCTCTGAAATTGATGTATGTCAAAGCTCTTCACCGACCAACATCCACTTTCTTCAAACTTTGGCTATTGAATCTTAACGAATGATCACTATTAGTTTGACGACACCCCTCTCTCCATAGCAAATCCTATGCAGCCCCGAGCGGTCCACTATCGGATGATTATGGCTGTCACTATCAGTCTGATGACACCTCTCTCTCGATGTCGAACCCTACAAGGCCCCGAGTGGCCTACTATCGGACAGTATGGCCATCACTATTAAGCAAGCTCCATCTATAAAAAGAGATCCTCTAGATACGTTTTCTCTAAGCTCTCTTCTTTTCCTCCAAAACTCTGTCGGACTCTTTTCTGAGCACTTCATTTTTATTGGTCAGAAGAGCTGATTTGATCATCGGAGGGTCTTATCGGAGCAACCACCATCGACTTCAAACGAAACTTTATTTTGCAGGTCATCGACGATGACCTCTTCCTCAGCTCCAGCTCGATCCGACGTCGACTAGATTCTGCACCAATAAATATGAAAAAAAAGGTAAGGATAGGTTCCCCGAGTTCGAGCATTTCATGCGGAGATCATGCTACCAGCTTGGACTAAAAGGTGATGAAATTTCATATCCGATCATCTCGCATCCTTATGGCATCCCCCTGATTAGCTGACAATTCAATAACTATTGACTTCACTACAAACATGAGAGGCAGAGAAATCAGTTACGCTTCTTTTGAAATCAGTGGTGATCCATTGAATGATCGCATCAGAATCCCCTTCAAGCCACCTCTGTATTGCATGCAAGTGCAATTGGACCGCGTAAATCCCACGATGGATAACACGCCATATTTCATCGTTTCCTAATTGCAGGCTATCCACTGTGCATTTGCTTTAAGATTTACCTTGGTTCACTTGCAGCTGGTGCATGTAATAATTTCTCCTTCAAGCCAGGCTCTAGTAACCTAAGATTATCTTAGGTTCAGAGTATCATTTAGACCATTCGTCAGCCCTATGAGTCAGAGATCACCACAACTCACATGCACTCATACAAAATTGTCCCTATAAATAAGACATCCCATCATAATATTATAAAATAATAATAAAATAAATAATTAATAAATTAATATTTAAATTTAATTTAAATAATTTAATTATTTTTTTATAAAATTAAATATCTTACAAAATAATATTTCAAAGTCTTGCATCAAACTTCGAATCTTAATTTAAAATAAAGATTTTAATTCTATTTCTAATTGCTCTATCATAACTAATCCCATATTTAAGCTAATTCTTTAAATCTATAAAAATAGTAAAAATTAGAATAATGAGCTATATAGCCCAATAAATAATCAATACTTTAGCTAAATAAGTTAAGTAGTAATAATATATTAAAAATAAGCATGTAAGGTACATCAATTAAAATCTAATTTAAAATATATAACACTATCCGAATAATAAGCATGCATATCTCATCATTTCAAAATTTTAATTTTATTTATAAATCAATTTTTTTTGAAAATAACTATAAACTATGGTCATATTTATGCCCTATGGCTAAGCTAGAATATAAGCTCAGTCAAATATCTCCCGTAACCCCTAATGATAGGATATTAAAGTGCTAATATACAACTCCACTAGTAGGATATCAAAATACTAGCACATAACCCCCATGGGCAGGGCATCAAAGTGCCAACATATAATTTTCCACTAGTAGGATATCGAAATATCAGTATATAACCCTTATAGTAGAGATTGAAATACTAGTGCATAATCTTTACTGGCAAGATATTAAAATGCCAATGTATAACACTCACTTGTAAGGTATTGAAGTATCAGCACATAATTCCTATTGGCAAATATCAAAATGCCAGTGCATAACTCCACGGATACAATATCAAAATGCCAACATGTGATTTCCATTGGCAGGGTATCGAAATGCAAACATATAACTTCCACTAGTAAGGTATCGAAACATAGCCTAGATTTGAGTCAAATCTATCTCAAATCAAAATATTTTTCTCAAAGATATATTTCATAATCAAAATCAAATAATTTATAAAATCATGTGACATCAAAATCAATCGGACATAATCCATATTAAAATCAATATATTCGATGACAAATTATTTAACATTTCAAAAATGAGAATATTTAGAAATTAAAAGTACCATGCATCGCATTCATAAATTATAAATAATTCAATATAAAAAATAATTTATAATTTATCAATAAATTTAAAAAAAATGAAGCATTTATTATCTTATGAGTGAAATCAACCGAAAGATCCAATTAATTTTGAAAATCACTCTTAAAGCCTAATATTCTAAATTATATTTTTATTACATTTTCATCGTATTTATTTTAAGAATAAGAATCCTAAATCCTAGCATCCTTATAGGACTGGCCCAATAGTAGCGCCTGACATCTTGATTAGTCAAATCAACATAATTTCATTTAATCATGAGTGAATTAAAGTATAGTTAGTTCAAAAGAAATCATGATGATCCAATGATCTGGTAGACTCGGCTTAGCTAGGGTGGATGCCGGTATGCCATTTGGCAGTCATGGATCGGGATTCTCTCCACTAGAATCAAATCATGAAGATCTTTACTAGGTCAAACAATCCTAGAGAGAAAGTGGAGAGAGAAATTTTATACAGAGAGAAAGTAGAGAGAAAAGTGGAGAGAGACTAAGGAAAGAGAGAGGAAAAGGGGGGAAGAAAGAGAACCATAATTTTTTTATTTTACTTCTTTTTTCTTTTTGTTCTTTTTCTTTTTCTCTCTCTTTTCTTGCCTTGATCTTTGGCAAAACTGTGGAACTTGTTCCCTATTTCTCCTAGAAAAGAGGAGGACAATTCGATGATAGTGGCTGTGGCTAGCAATGCGGGCTATAATGGTACAATAGAAGGTGCCTCGACTAGTACTTAGTGGTAGGACTAGAATCGAGCCGGACTAGACCAGGCCATATCCCTACCTAAGCTTGGCCTGAAAACATTTTTTGGCCTTCAAGCTGAGCTTAGGCCTGATTATTTTGAAAAAAAATAGGCCTTTCAAAATAGGCCCGAGCCCAGGCCTAGGCCCAATTGGACTAGCTCGAGCCTGCCCTTATCACCTCCCACCTCTCCAACATTGCCTCGTCCCCCGCCTCCTCGACCTCCTCCCCTACCTCCTCGATCTCGTGATCGATGCTATCGGAGCTCCCACCTCTCCAACATCACTGACCTCAATGATGCCCAGCCTCTTGACCTCCTTCCCTGCCTCCTCGACCTCACGATCGATGCTGCCGGAGCTCCCACCTCTTTAACATTGCTAACCCCAATAATGCGCAGCCTCTCAATGATCCTCCCTTGCCTCCTCGAGCTCACGATCGATGCCATCGGAGCTCCATTGTTGCCACTAGAGAGCCCACCCTTCTTGAGCCTATCGATCGACTGTGGCTGCTCCTCTGCCAGCCTGAAGTGGGGGCTGGGGCCGAAGGGGGCGGGTTTTCGGCATTTCACAGTAGGGCTAAAGGAGGGCGGGGGGGGGGGGAGGTGGATGAGGACGAAGAGAGGTTCGCAAGGGCTAAGGCTGGGGGGGGTTCGTGAGGATAGAGGGGGTTTAATTTAATCAAGCAGTGTTGTAGTATCAACTCACTCTGATACCAAATTGTTGGAATATCAACTACTTTGATACCACTTGTTAAGGATCTAGTACTAAATTATTACGGTAGGAAGAAGAAAAAAAATAAAATAATAAAATAATCAAGTATGTGGATCAGCCTAAAGGCTCACCTCTACGAGGCATGCAAAGTTTCACTATGAAAGAGAAAAATAGGTATAAGAGGAGAACACCCACTCTCAACTCACCATATATAAATCTCTCTCAATTAGAAACTATCCTCATAAAAACTCTCTTAGAATTCCAAGGAGACCCATAGAAGCTACAAGATGCTCTGCCCTTACAGTCTCCTCGTCGGATGCTATGCACCTGTTGCTTCTCTCTCTCATAGACTGCACGTCTTGGTGCTCTACCAAGCTCTTTTTTGCGGCTACCTAAGCCTCTCTACATGCCTCTCATGCCACATGCATCATTTTTTTTGCTCCATAGCATCTTAACCCTTTAAATAGGATGAGAATCCACTTCTCAACAGTTCATAGGAGTCCTAACAGGACTCGTTCTCCTAATATGAGTCAAACATATACTTGATGGAGTCTTGAAATATTTTTCGACCTTCAGATCATGACTGCAATCCTTCATGACTGCTGGATCTTATGGTCCATGCATAACTCTCGTAGACCCCTTGGATTAATCATAATCCGAGTCCAAATAGAAAAAAATTTCATCATGTTTTGTTCGCCTCCATCGAACTGGCTCGACTGTATCTTGCCCAGACTCCTACTATCTATCTGTCTGAGAGAGCTGACTCGACTATGGTTCAAGCTAGCTCGATCTCAATCTGAGATGGCTCGATCGCATATCAGAATCGGCTCGACTACTATGTTAAAAATTGATTCTCTTCTTGCTATGGGTCAAATTCGAGATGTCAAATCCTAACAATCTCCACCTCGACTCGACATTCGATCTTTACCTAACTTTGAGAGCTTGTGATCCATCTCGCTCTATGCCTTGGGGCACACCTGCTGATCATGGATGGGCAAATATGAGAGTCGGACCAGATCGCTCGATCCCACCTCTGTCATATGCTGTGTCCACTTTGACCACAGACCTACTCGAAGAATTCTTCTATGGTAATAAGAACTTCACTTTGCGATGTCATCTCTTATCCTCCTAAGTCTTCCATCTCGTGCCCGATCCATCTCCACCTGGAGCTCCACCTTGCACTGGGCTCCCTCTAGTTCCTGAAGCTCCATCTCGTATTGAACTTCCTCCTAGATAGTAATATCCTCTTATCTTCTTCTTCTCCTTTAATATCATCCTATCGTCGCGCACGACCTTTAGGATTTCATCACCAGCTATCCATCTATAGCCATTTAAATCCAGTCTACTCAATGAGATAAAATTTTATTTGAAATCAGATATGTATCGGACCTCCCTCAATCTTCTCACTACACCATCATGTGTCTTTCAGCTGACCGTCCTGATGTCTCTAATCGTATAGCTTGATCCATTCGATAGATAAATAGTGCCATCACTACTCTCTAGAGAGTCAAACTACTCCTTTCTACAATAAACATGATATGTGCATACAGAATCTAAAATCTATTACTGGAAAGAACTAAATACCTCATCAGATATCTTCAGAACATCATCCTTTGACTTACTACTGGCCGTCGCTGTAGTAGCCCTCGTCCGATCCTTAAGTTGTGGGCAATTCTTAATTCGATGCCCTAACTCGTCATACCTGTAGCACCTAATCTTGCTAGGATCCCTCATCTTGAATCTGAATCGTCCTTCTCACGATCCTCTACCACTCTATCTACTGCCTTCTGCTCCTTCAGAAACTACCAAAGCTGAGCTGCCACCATCTGAGCTCGAAGCTAGGTTCCTCCTCCAAAGAATCTCATTCTGAAGTATTGCTGTAGTGACCTCGTCCATCTTGATGGTGCTCTTTTTCACTAGAAAAGCAGTCACCAAGAACTCATATGAAGAGGAGAGAAATGCTAGCAAGACCAATGCCCCGATCTTCTCCTCAATTTCTTTTATCAATACTGAGGAGGTCGTTGAGGATTTTCTAGAAGTTGAATAGATGCTTCTGCACGCTTTGGCCTTCGTCCATCCACAGCTGATAGAATTGCCTCCAAAAGAATAGCATGTTGGTAAGCCACTTCATCATGTACAACTCCTCGAGCTTCGACCACAATGCCATCAAAAAGGTCTCATCAAGTATATGGATCATCACATCATCTGCTAGGTATAAGTGGATCATGCTCACTACTTGCATCTGGTGTAGGAACCAGATCTAGGATATCATAGGTAGATCTTGAAACTTTTTCAAGATCTTACAGTGGAAGACTTAAATAAATCTAAAATTTATTTAAATAACTATATAAACATCTAGATCTTAGATCTATTATATGATTAAGGCATGATATTAAATCAAAAATTAAAATTGAATAAGAAAGAAAAAGGTTGATCAAATCAACCTAGATCTATACCACATCAAATGCAGGTATGAAATTTATAGATCAGATCTATTACCAAAGTAAGTTTAGATGTTTTAACTTACTGATCCAGACTTGAGGATGAAGTCATGAGTCACACATGCGTTCAGCCTTTAGGAGTCATCCACACGAGTCTATGATCTCTGATCTAAAGTCCGATGCAGAAAATCAGCACAGTATGCTAGTATTGTGCTGATCCTTCTACGATGGTCGATCCGATGCTCTCTTCTTTGAAATTTGAACTCTCGAAAAAATGAGAAGGAAGATGAGAGTTTGCTAATCTGAGACTCTCTAAAAAAAACTTAATAGAAAGGAGGAAAGATTAAAAATAAAACAGCCATAGAAGAAGATTCTCTTCTTTTTCTCTTTTCTCTCACCTAGACACCTAGTTTGGTGCCTATGGAACCCCGATGCCCAAGGACCCACTTCCTCTGATTTTTACACACCCCAAACCTCTTTTAAAGCTCTATATTTCATGAAAAAATTAGAATAAAATTCATCCAATAAATAGAAGAGTCCAAGTTAGGTCAAATTTCTAGACTAGGAATATCCAAACATGGGAAGTTGTTGGGGCACCCAACTCTTGGGCGCCTCCTCTATAATTTTTGGCATGGACCAGCAATAGAGGGTGCACAAAAAAGGATATTATTTTTATGAAATAAGAGAAGAATTAATTAAAAGAGGGGGCCACACTCAAGGAAACATATTTTGGTCAACAAAGATTCTATCTCATAAAATCCTAAGCAAAACCAATTCCTCTTTTGACTTGGTCTTCCACCTAACTTTCAAATATGACTTGGAGGGAGAGACGGGGCATGAAAATTAAGAAAAAAGATATTTTTTCATGAAAAATATCTAAAAAATAGGTATAGAGGGTGTTGGGACCAAGGTGGCGCAAGGAGATAGGGAGTCCTAGTCACACTAGGACTCCTATTTTGACTTGGTCAAACAAGATCTTTTAACCAAATAAAATCAAGATTAAACCAACTCAATTAAATAAGATCCTAATTCATTTAAGGATTTAATTAAATTAGATTAAATTAAATTTAATTCTAATTTATTTTCTAATCAAATTAGAAAATTGGATTAATCCGAGCCCTAGTTAGACTAGGACTAGTTCTTTCTTGCACTTGGCTTATCCAATAAACTAATTAGACTTGATTCAATTAAGCCCAAACTAAATCTAATTAAATCATATTTAATTAAACTTAATCTCAACCTATTGGCTTAATCAAATTAAGCTAATTAGCAATTCAATTGCTAATCGATCCTCCTACAACACTTGCACTAGGTTAAATACCAATCGTATTGATTGTTTAACCCTAGAACGATTCTTAATCATTGATCAACCATCTGATCAGATCGTAAGCTCTAATATATGTGACCTCATAGGTCTGAATCTAAGCTGGTAGTATAGGAATAAATTTTTATACCAATCAAAATGATCATCTAGCAATGATACCCGACGATCGAATAGGTCGAAGGTGTAGAACATCATCCTTAGAACCCATATGGATATAGTTTCTATATAATTCATCCCCTTGACCATAATGCTGGTAGTATACATCAGAGTTCAATTATCAACTCTGATCAGGTTGTCCACATAGTATTTCAAAATATCAAATCCATCTGATGGATTACCTTGGCCAAGATTTTGCTATATTAAAATACAATGATACATTCTTCTCCAACTTTTGGAGTGGTCAATTCCATCTTGATTATACTCCAACTTTGCAAGTACTTAACTACCTAAAAGTCTTCCATTGCTAAATTAGAAATTCAGTTAGTCTGGTACCAAAGCACAGTGAGTTACTTGCAAGTCACTGAGGTAATCTCAGGTTTAAGGGATATTTATACCTATATCCCATCAGAGACATTCTCGATAGCAGAATGCTCTAGAGTTGGTTATGTTTAATGATGGTGTATCCATACATCTCACCTGTATGCCATACCAGTATCTCCATACTTCTTGGTTAAGAGGATAACCAATCTATATGGCATATAGCGACCTATGCTCGATAGACACTGTCATCCTAATTAACAGCCTATCATTTGATCGTGAATAAATTTAAGGACTAATCGATAAATTCTCTCTTTATCAAAATTAAATAGTCCTAAGGACTTTATCAAAATAATGGAGTTCATTAGAATATGTAAACTTATGATAAAAAAGATACTAAAATATTTTTTATTAATTAATAAATTAATTATAATATCTCAACCATCAACAGACTGACGATTGCTTTAGAACATAATTCTCAACATCTAGATCCACTTTCAATCCTTCACCTCTATGGTAGTTGCCGTCTCATCATATAAGAGAGCATCGATCAATCCATGTTGGATGAGGACATCTTTTATCCTTGCTTACCATAAGAAAAATTATCCTTTCCATCGAATCTATTGATCTCCATCTTAATTATGCTTGTCTTCTCTATATTCTTTAATCTCTATCCATTACTATAATCTATGCTTCGATACTATCTAACTCTAATACCAATTGTTGTAGTATCAACTCACTCAAATACTAAACTATTAGGATATCGGCTACTCTGATACCGCTTGTTAAGAATCTAGTATCAAATTATTACAGCAAGAAGAAGAAACAAAATAAAATAAGAAAATAATCAAGTACATAGATCAGCCTAAAGGCTCGCCTCCGTGGGGCATACAAAGCTTCACTATGAAAGAAAAAAAATTAGTACAAGAGGAGAACACCTACTCTCAACTCACCGTACATAAATCTCTCTCAACTAGAATCTATCCTCACAAAAGCTTTCTCAAAATCCCAAGGAGACTTATAGAAGTTACAAGATGCTTTGCTTTCACAGCCTCTTCACCGGATGCTATGCACCTGTTGCTTCTTTCTCTCGCATGGGCTGCACGTACTTAGTGCTCTACCAAGCTCTTTTCGATGGCTGTCTGAGCCTCTCTACGTATCTCTCACACCATACACGCCATCTTTTTTTGCTCTACAGCACCTTAATCCTTTAAATAGGATGAGAATCCTCTTCTCAATGGTTCACAGGAGTCCTAATAGGGCTCATTCTCTTAATATAAGTCGAACATATTCTTGATGGAGTCTTGGAATATTTTTTGACCTTCAGATCATGACCGCAACTCTCCACGGCCATTGGATCCTGTGATCCACGCGCAACTCCCATAGACCTTTTGGATTAATCACAATCTGAGTCCAAACAAAAAAAAATTCCATCATGTTCCGTTCGCCTTCATCGAGCTGGCTCGACTGCATCTCATCCAGACTTTTGCTATCTATCTACCTGAGAGTTCGAGCCGACTCGACTGTGGTTCAAGTTGACTCGATCTCAATCCAAGCTGGCTCGATCGCATATCAGAGCCGACCCGACTATTGTGCTGAAAACTATTTCTCTTCTTGCTATGGGTCAAATTCAAGATGTCAAATCCTAACAGACAGAGAGAGGGGTTGGAGGGTGGAGAGGGGTATGTTAGGGCCTCGACTGAAGGGTGGGGTGGGTGGGGCCGGGGTGGGAGTGTTTTAATCGGGCTTAATTTTGGGCCTAAACCCCGAGCCAGGCCAAAGGTAGGCCCAAGCCTGGCCAGAATGATTTTGGGCTCAACCCGAAGTCCAAAGCCCGACCTAAAGTCAGCCCGAGCCCACTTCCAGCCCTACTCAGCAGTGACAATTAGTACTAGAAAATCAAAGAAAAGTAAAGGGAAAAACAAATTGAAGTAGAGAAAGGAGTTTTTCAAGTCAAATTTCTAGTGGTTCTCGATGAAATATGATTAGTTATGGCTCATTGGAGAAGGGCGAAGATCAAGGAACAAAAATTGAGGTTCCATATCTTATATCTGGTGAGATTTCTAAGCTGACTCAATGAAAGGCATCCTGAAGAAAAAAGAGGAGGATAGGCTTCTCTTGCAATGATTTGGCCGCGATGGTGGTGGGTTTCAAAGGAGATGAGCGGGTCTTTAAATAATATGGGAGAGGCCATCGAGAATCCTTCTCGGCATTGAATTCTTCTCCTTGATGAGTTTGAAAGGAAGAAAACTCCCAATGGAGTCTTCTTCCATCTTTTTTTCATTTGGGCTAGCTGGGTTGATCAAGTGGATCAAGCTTAGCTAATTCGGGCTGGGTTATCACACCATCCTACAATCAACCCAATCAGGCATACTAATCAGCCTCGTGGCCTTATAGCTTCTAGTGATAAAATTTTTACATGCCAAACTCTTGATGTTCTAAGCTCTTTCCTAGATTTATCAAAAATTTACTAACATGTTAAGTGCTTATTTGAATAATCCAAATAGACCAAGCTATATTTCTTGTTAAATTTCTGAATTGGATAGCTCATTCAACAATTATTTAGATCTACCCAACATCTTCCAACCAAAATCATGTGGGAAGCAAAAAAAAAAAAAAACCTCCATGGATCCTTTTTCTTCATGTAAACCAGTAAGCCTACAAGCTAAGATTTAAGTTGGGATTTGGATAGATCTTTAGAAAATGTGGGCTAGGTGGATCAACAGGCTATTACCTACAAAATATTACTATAGAAATCATGGTCTGCCATATTGTTATGTTGTACCATATTGATCTTGTATTGTACTAACACTCGGTATAGAACCATATATGAATACTGTAATAGGATGGTATCTATATGGAGTTTGGTACAGAGATGGTGAATCTTAGCAGAAATATTCAAACAAGCTCTAGGCATGAGGTAGAATCCATCTAAGAAATCTAACGAGTCTTGGAGAGAAACCCTTAAGATGGGATTCTCTACTTGTTTAAGAGTTCAAGAGCAAAAATAGTCGCAGATTCCATAATCTATGGTGTCAAAGTCAACACTCAATTAAGGATTCAACCATTCCTAGCTTTCCATAATTGCAAGAGGAAGTAGCAATGTGCAGATAGATTATGTTAAATTTCATATTCTAAAGATTGACAAGAGGAATTTATTCTATTGGTGCCGAAATATATGAGGACACTGGAGGTAGCTGGAGTTGGAAAGACGAGGCTACTGATGGAACCTATAAAATAAAGTCTAAATCGGAGGTGGGTGGCTCTGGTAGGATCCTTCGATGCTCAAGTAAATTCTCTAGCCAACAGAAATAGAGTGCTCAGAAAATAGAGAAGTAGAGTAATGATGAGGGAAAGAGAGCTTATACGAAAACATATTTGGAGGGTCCCTTTTATAGATGGAGTGTGTAACAAACTGATGGTGACAGTCATAACCGTATAGTAGTAGGCCGCCCAGACCACGTGGAGTTTGTTACGGAGGATGAGTTATCGTTTGTTGTAATTTGCAGGCGGTTAACATCTATTTATTAGAGTTCAGACGTAGGTTGAAAACTTTAGTATATATAGTAAACTTGTAACCGACCGAGGTCTGTTGGGGCAATATCCAGTAGCTTTAAGAAGTTTGGAAGCCTCCTAGATCATGTGCAGGTAGGTGCCTCCTAAATCAAGATTTGAAGTATTGTGCTCCATCCTTTATGGAGCAGTTATCATGAATCAGTGGTTTGATGAGGTCTTTATAGAGGGCTCCAACTTCCAGGCATAACATGAACCAAGTATGTTTGTGACTAGTTAGGAGAAGCTCATTTTGAAAGGTATTTGAATGGAAGAAAGCATGACTGAAAGGAGTGCATCCGAAAAAAGTCCGCTTGGAAGGAGTGCGATTGAAGAAGTTCGTCTGAAAGAGATCCGACTGGAAGGAGTGCGACTGAAGGAGTTTGGTTGGAAGGAGCGTGACTAGAGAAGTTCATCTGGAAGGGATCTGATAGGAAGAAGTATGATCGAAAGAGTTCGGCTGAAAGAAGTGTGACTGGAGGAGTTCATCTGGAAGGGGTCTGATAGAAAGAAGCACGACTGGAGGAGTTCATTTGAAAGAGATCTGATAGAAAGAGGTGCGACCGGAGGAGTTCGACTGGAAGGAGCGCATGGTCCATAATATAGGACTTCAACTATCTCTAAAACTCATCATCGATCAGGATCGGGAGGGTTGAACTTTGGTCCTATCATTCATTCTAAGTTAAGAAGCAAGGTTAGTTAAATAATAGTTCTCCTTTACTATTCAAGATCGTCAAGCCGAGCTTTAATGTTCCTTCAATAAGTTCCATGGTATGGACTTGTTATTGAGAGGATTGGCAAATTCTTTTAGAATCGACGGTTAAGAACTTTGGTGGGGGTTATTTTACCCCCAACACTTATCCTTCACTCCCAAGTTCGAATTTCAAATGAAGGGAATATAGAAAAATCAATACAGTCGAAGTCCTTTATCAACTTTCCGCTCTCGAAAAATGAAATCTTTTGGCTTTTCTGAATTGACACTAAAGTTTGTTAATGTATGAAAGATCCGAAAAGACACATTCTTTTGAAAACTCATCCAGTGCGGAGCTCCATGTATGTCGTGATAAATGCCCTATTAGGCATAAAAAATGGGCACGATGGATGGGATACATGGTGGAGGATGATCTATAATTATAACCACTTGGGGCTTCTCCCTATTATTTAAACTCCTCCTTCCTCTTTTGACTTCTCATTTTTGTCGATATCTTCTCCCTCTTGTTCTTTGCTTCCTTGTCTCCTCCGAATTGTTTGTTGCGATCCTTGGCCATCATCGTCTTTCTCGACTGTTTCTCATCCTTTCGATCGTCTTCCCATGCTCTTCATCTGATTTAGGTTAGTTTCTCATCTCTTTTCTCTTCACTTCTTTGCTTTAATTATAACCATGTGGTGTTTTTAAGATCTATCGGCTAGTTGTAAAATAACTGATGTAGGTTTAAGCTCTTCTATCCAAAATTTTTCATAAACCAAAGTTAGAAGTAAGTTCACACTAGCTCCTAAGTCTAATAATGCTCGATTAAAGGTAACGCCTCTTATAACACATGAAATTATTGGAGCACCAGGATCTTTCATTTTCTGAGGCAATGGGTCTAATAGGACTGCACTTACATCCTCAGATAGCATAATTCTTTTAGTTCGTGGCTTACGCTTTTTAGTATAAAGTTTTTTGAGAAATTTAGCATAAGCTAGGAGATGCTGAATTGCATCGAGGAGGGGTAAATTAATATGCACTTATTTAAATGGTTCCATTAACTTCTCGTTATGTGCTTCTTGCTTTTTACGGGAAGAGCCTACTTTTAAGACTTCAGAAAATGGGGTTTTAGATTTATATATCTCGGGTAACTCATCTATTCCCCTCTTTTCTTTATCAATCTCATTAGAACCAGTATCAGTACTAGTTCTAGGCTTAGGTTCTTTTATGTGGTTAGCTTCAGTACTAACCTCTTCTTCTGAATTTTCTTTTTGGCTAGCATCAGTACTAGCCTCTATCACTTGATCCTGGTATGGATCCTTAAGAATCCTTCCACTTCGAAGTTCAAAAATTACTTTGGCATTCTCTAATTGGGGATTTTTAGATCGAATGATGAGTTGATGACTGAATCCAAGTGGTTGATGGATATTGGATGGGTTGTTTTTAGGATTGGCAATCGATTGGCTTGGTAATTGATCCAATTCTCTCCTTATACTATACTCAGCTAATTATCCTATTTGAGCTTCTAGCTTGGCGATGGATTATTGTTGATTTAGAATCGATTGTTGTTGAGATATGATTAATTATTGTAATTGGTTTAATCGATCGTCAGCTAGATTGGTCTGTTGAGGAGGTGGGTATGAGGGCTGATTATAATGTGGTGGCCGAAAAGGCTGACTAGGCTGACATCTGTTATAGCCATAGTTATGGTATTGGGATCTATTTTGATAATTTTGCACTAGTGGAGTTTGGGTCTGAGCCTGAGTCTATTGTGGTTTCCAAAAAAAATTAGAGTGATTTCTCTAGCCTGGGTTATATGTATTTGAAAATGGATCATTGACTGGTTTGGAGTAACCCTAAGTAGCTTGAACTTATTCTTGGATGAAGGATGAAAATTGTACAGCCATGGGACATTTACTCATATTATGGGTTGGGCTAGCATAAATAGAACAAATCTTCTAATAATTAGAAGGTGTATATTGTGCAGAAAATTGTTAGCCTAGGTTTAGGAATTGGTCTAATTTTTGGGCAAGAAGGTCAGCTTTATTTACTAGGTTCATGTCAGCCTTAGAATTTGGTTTTGAATATTTGATTTCATACATTCTTGTCCATTTTTTATGAAAAATTGATCTTTCATAAGAAGATAATGAATCATGGTTAATCAAATTTTTACTTAGAGTTTCAAACAAGGTATAAGCTTCATCCTTACTTTTGCTCATAAATGCACCTCCATAGGATGCATCTACCATTTGTCTGTATTGTTCTTCTAAAACTTCATAAAAAGTTTGGACAATTTGCCACTTAGATAGATCATGGTATGGGCATTTTCTAAAAAGTTTCTTAAGTCTTTTTCATGATTTGTGAATTTGTTTTCCTAGAAGCTGAGCAAATCCGGTGATAGCTCGCCTCATAGTGTTGGTTTGACCTATGGAATAAAATTTCTTAAGAAATTTATGTTGCATCTCTGCCCATGTTTGAATTGATTTTCCTATTATACCAAGCTAATACTTGGCTTTATTTTTTAATGAGAAAGAAAACAAGGTCAGTCTAAGGGCATCATCAAAAAAATTCTGAATTTTTATCGTAGAGTAGATTTCTAAGAATTCATCCAGATGCTTGTAAGGATCTTCATTGATATTCCCATAAAAAGATGGGAGCATCTGGATTGTCGTCAACTTGATTTCATAATAGCTAGCAGGGATATCTGGTAATTGGATACAAGTCGATGGGTTATAGGTAGAAGGAATAAAGTATTCCTTCATTTGCCTAGGTGGTTCTCCATTATTTTCAGCCATTTGATTTTTAGGTTTTATATGAATTAGTCATTTAATTTCGAGATTTGGTTTAATTAGGTCAGAAAATAGCGATCTTCTATTGTGCATGTACTAGTGCAACCCTAATGTATAATTTAATTTTTTTATAAATATTTTTTATAAATAGTTTTTTATTATTTTAGAGAGAAAAAAAAAGAAGAGAAAGAAGAGAGTTCTAAAGAAGAGTCCTATGGAGTCCTAAATCTAGAGATGATAGAGAAGAATTAATTATATTTATGTTTAATGTTAATTAGCAAATAAGTTAGACAAGCAATCCTGACTAAGAGTTATCCTAGATCTAAATAGCTCCTAACTGTCAAGATCACCTTCAAGCCCTTCAACTAGAGAATCAGCCAATAACTAGCCAGATAAGTGTAAGATTGGTGGGAGTCCTCCTATTGCTTGTCTTAGACATCAATTATGCTTGGCCAGGTAAACTAACGGAACCAATTATAAACCATCTTCCTTTGGAATGTGATCCTTGAACCACTTTTCTTAGATATCAGTTAAGTTGACTAACCCTAATCTGGTCCAACTTTTAGGATTTCTTGTCCTATTGAGCTCGAGTTCCTAGGGTTGATGTCTAATTAATTTTAATTTAGAGGCTTAGGTCAATGATGGATACTGGTTGATTATTTGTGGGCCAAAAAAGGATGATCAAATCTCTATCTTATCTTGATTAATTGGATTGTGCCCTCGATTTGATTTAACATGAATATGCACAAAATTTTTTTTCAAGCAAGGGATTCTATGCAATTTAAACTAGATGAATACAACTAATTAAATTTTGAAAAGCTTACCTTCCCTTCAGCAATCACCAAAATAAATAAAAATAAAACCAATATAATGGATGCTCTAGGCAATTAAGGTTTCTACTCTTATCATGAGATTTTTAATTAGATTTAAGTGAATAATTTTTAATTAATTTAAAAAAAAATAAATAATAATTAAAAAATAAGATTTTAGGATTGATCTCACCAAATAGGATTGAAAATTTTCTCCTTGTCCTAATCTTTTTATTCTTTTTTCTTTTTTTTTATCTTAAAAATAAATAAAAAAAGTTAGTAAATAGTAATAAAAAGAAAAATCAAAGAAATCAAAAATTTTAATTTTTATGCTTCTCCGATAATGGTGCCAAAAACTTAATAAGAGCATGATGTTGTCATTAAGATACTATATTTATTAATTTAATTCTAACTTCTTAAAATGATTAAAAATAGATAGAAAATAGTGAATCGAATCGAATTCATAGAGAAGGTAGTATTTTAGTTTTGAAATCTTTGATTTTTATAAAAAAAAATTTGAAAAAGAAATCGAGGTCAAAAAATAGAATTATAAATAAAAATTAAAAATTAAAAGATACAAAAATTTAAATTTAGTATTAAGATCTACTAGTTAGATCTTAGCATATATTTGTAATAAAATAAAAGTAATAATTAAAATATAAAAATTAAATTATAATTAAAAATAAAAAACTAAAATTTAAATAATAAAAAAATAAAATTTATATTAATTAAAAATTAATTTAGAATTTAAATACATAAAATTTAAAATAAATAAAAAAATTAAAATTAAAATAGGCTGATCTTTGATCTTAGATTGATGTCGGCGTGAAGATGGTGTAGGAGACGGCTCTTCTTTACAACACCCATTGCTTTGAAGTAGCCTCTAACCCAAGTATGGCTCCCATCCTAGACTTTCACCTCTCCTTGATCGAAGATAATGAATTCTTGAGGTCTGGAGTCTTATTTATAGATGTTGGAGGACTGGAGTATTTTTTTCTAGGCAATGTGGGACTAAGGAAGTGTTTTAGCCATCAAAATTGGAGAAATCCTAGCAAAAATCGGATTAAAATAGCCCCTAGTCAAATTTTGTGTAATACCATGAGTTCTGCCTATCAGATCTGAATCAAATAGTCTCAAAATTGCTAAAAACTGATGTGTAATAGCCCATATCAAGTCGAATTAAGTTCTGGCCATTGGATCGAGCTTGATGAAGCATTTTTGATCATTAGATCAATGCTTAGGTGTTTAAATCACCATTGGGATGAATATCAGTCATTGGATCGACGTCGGAAGAGCTCAAGGCGATTGGATCACATGCTGGGAGCTTAATAACCATCGAGAGCTTCGTCGACCATCCGATCATCACCTGGAATGCTGCCGGTCATTCGATCATGCAGCATGCGCGGATGACTTCAAATCAATCCAGGAATTAACTCCCTCCATCGAATCTTTACCATAATCAATCTGGACTGCATGATGGTGCATTACTATGTTGCTAGATTGCTATGAATCGGGTGTGCCAAATGCCGCAACCAATCAGCGCCTGCTACATCAATGAAATGATCGAAATGCCCTCATTTAGAGGTCCATGGTGAGCCACGATAAAATTGACGTCATGCTGACGTTAGCGACTTCAGATCGACTTCGGACATGCGGGCTGGCTTGCAGCGCACCAGCTGGGTGGTTGGGTTGGCTTGGTTGAGCGAATTTGGACGCGCCGGTTGGAGAATGTGCGTCGGCTAAGCTATAGAGCTGGCTGAGCCATTTATTTATTTTTATTTTTTTAAAAAATTTGTATTGGATCCATTTTAGCTTCGATTGGCTCCAAATTTATTTTGTTGTGACTAAAAAATGAGCTCTTTTAATTAATAAATATATTTTTTAAAAATAATAAATATAAATTAATTATTGAATTATTATTTTGATTGGTGTATTTATTGTACTTATTACATTCTCCAACTTAAGCTTTGCTCGTCCTCGAGTAAAAAAAGAATTTAATTTTAGATATCTTTTAACTTTAGTATTTCAAATTTTTACCGAATAATTTTTAAAATGGTCATTGATATTCAGTAGAGCTTAAGTAAGTTATGTCATTGAAGTATTAATACTTATTAATATAAAAATTAAGTAAAGAACATTAAAATTTTTTAAATTTTTTCTAAATTATCCCTACCTTTATCTCTAAATTATCTAAACTTTCATATGGACAAGTGTATTGCTATTTCCGCCCTTCATTTATTGAATTTTTATTCACATTATCTACTTTTTGATGCGAATATCATTATTTACTTAGGCAATGAGACTCGGTTACTCAATGAAAAATCAATATTTTTTTTAACGTTGTACCACTATTTAGTGCCTTAACCCCTCAAGCTTTCTATCTGATCCATATAGCAAGTCTTGGGCCAATGACTTCTAAAATCAGTTCGTTTTAGGGCACTAGATATAAAATATCCATCGGACTTACTAGCTTGTATCAAATAGACTACAACTTAAGACTAGCTTTACAATGAGCTTCTTTGTCCTTCCCACTTTTTCATGCAAAACTCAATGCTTGCATAGACAAAAAGGTCCAATTACTCTATGAGAAGTACTAGAAAACTATTTTATTTTAAGTTTTTATGAAGAAACGTATAATTATCCTATACAAGCCCATAAAAAGTAGATTTTTCTTTGATGCTGGTAGAAAAAATTAGAATTGCTCAAAAAAAATATTTATGTTCTAGATTTAACTCTTTATTGGATTTTCTTAATACTTGATCCCTTAATATCTCATAAATTTTCTAATCTGTGCATCAATTTTTTTTAAAAAAAATACTTAGTTCAACTCGATTCTTAAGCACAATCGAGTGTCTAAATGTTAAATACTAATTTCTTCAAAGACTTAAAAAAATTAAAATTTTTTATTATTCTCCTTCCCAACTTAATCGACATTGTCCTCAATAGAGAAGAAAAATAAAGAATGTAATAAAAAATAGAAAAGAATGCACCTAACTTAGTATAGTTTGATGGTCCAGCATCTGTCTTTAAAAATTTGATTCTCTCTCTAACTTATTCAAAATGACTTAAAAAGAAAATCAACTAAAAAGATAAATTAGATGAAAAAAAACTAAATATTGGATTGCCTTCCAACAAGTGCTAAGTTTACCGTCTTCAATCAGACATAATGCAGCTTACTATCCTGTGTCAAATATTGAATTGATAAATTTCAATAATTTTAGATTACCAATCTCAAGAAGATAGTTTATTATTTCTTTATTAATATATTCATTATTAATTATGGGAAGATAGGATGCGACCTTATTCTCAGATCCTTGTTTGTTAAGAATTTTTTCTATTTATTCTTCTAAAATACTCATAAATTAAATTTTTATATTAGGAGTTGAGTTTAATGCACTGGATACTAGGAGGGTGACTAAAGATGGCTTTAATTCTAGAGATAAATTAATATGATCTTGCTTAAATAATTTTATTGATATTTTATTACATGTCTCTTGGTTTTTTTAAGAAGAACTAGCTTATGGGGTTGAAGAAAATGGTACTATTGGTTTATAGATCTCAGATAAATCATCCATTCTCTTCTTTTCTATATCTATCTCACTCATATTGGAACCAGCATCAGTACTAGTCCGGATTCAGGTTCTTCTATATGGTTAGTCTCAGTACTAATTTTTTTTTTCTATATTCTTATTTTAGCTAGCATCAGTACTAGCCTCTATCATCTAGTCTTGGTATGGATTCACAAGAATTCTATAATTTTTAAGTTCAAAAATTACTTTGGTATTCTTTAGTTGGAGATTCTTAGGTGGGACATTGGATTGATAATTAGGTCAGGTGGTTGGTGGACAATAGGTAGGTTGTTTATAAGATTTGCTAATAGTTGGCTCGACAATTGATCTAGTTTTATCCTCATATTAGACTCAGCTAATTATTCTATTTAAGCTTCTAGCCTAGCGATAGATTATTGTTGAGTTAAAATCAATTATTGTTGAATTAAAATTAATTATTGTAGTCAATTAAATCTATCGTCGGCTAGATTATTCTGTTGAGAAGGTGGGTATGATGGCTGATTACAATGCAATGGTTGGATGGACTGACTAGGCTGACCTCCATTATAGGCATAATTTTAATATTGGATCCGAGCCTGAGTCTGTTGGGTATCCAAGAAAAATTAGGATGGTTTCTCCAATCTAGGTTATATGAATTTGAAAAGGGATCATTATCAGACTTGGAGTAGCCTTGTACAGCTTGAACTTATTCTTGGATAAAAGATAAAAACTATGCAGCCATAGGACATTCACTCATATGATGGGTTGGCTAGCATAGATGGAACAAATCTTCTGATAATTAGAGAGTGATGTGAATTATGTAGAAGATTGTTGACCTAGGATTAAGAGTTGATCAAATTTCTGGGTAAGAAGGTCTACTTTATTTATCAGGATCAAATCAACCTTAGAACTAGATTCTGGATATTTATAGATTCCTGCCCACTTTTGGTAGAAGGATATTGAAGCATGGTTGATTGAGTTTTCACTTAGAATTTCAAATAATGTATAGGCTTCATCCTCACTTTTATTCATAAATGCATCTCTACATGATGCATCTATCATTTATCTATATTGATCTCCTAAATTCTTATAGAAAGCTTGAACTATTTGCCACTTAGATGACCATGATGTGGGCATTTTTTAAGAAGTTTCGTAAGTCTCTCCCATGACTCGTGAATTTGTTCCTCTAGAAGCTAAGCAAATCCAATGATAGCTCGCCTCATGGTGTTGGTTCAGCCTATGGAATAAAATTTTTTAAGAAATTTATTTTGCAATTCAGTCCAAGTTTTGATTGATCTTCCTATTATGTCAAGCCAATACCTAGCTTTATCTTTTAGTGAAAAGAAGAATAAAATTAATCTAAGGACATCATCAGTTAAATTTTGAGTTTTTATCGTAGAGCATATTTCTAAAAACTCATCCAGATGCTTATAAAGATCTTCATTGATGTTTTCATAGAAAGATGGGAGCATCTAGATTATAGTCGGCTTAATCTCATAGTGTGTAGCATATATATCAGGTAACCAGATATAAGTCGATGGATTATAGATGGAAAGAATAAAATATTTCTTCATCTGTCTAGGTGGTTCTATAAAATTTTCAGCTATTTGGTTATTGGATTTAATATGATTCAGCCATTTAATTTTATAGTTGGGTTCAACTAAATCAGATAAAGCGATTTTCTATCGTGCATGTATTAGTGCAACCTTAATGTATGGTTCAAAATTTTTTAAAATTTTTTATTTTTTTATTTTTAAATATTTTTTATTATTATATTTATATTATTATATTTAATTTAATTTAATTTAATTTAATTTTTATTTTATTTTATTTTTAGTGAAAAAAGAAGAAGAAAAAAAGAAGAGTTCTAAAGAAGAGGTCCTAAAGAGTCCTAGAGTTAAGAAAAGAGAGAGAGAAATTAGGGTTTTAATTAGGTTTAATATTAGTTAGCAATCAAGTTAGGCAAACAATTCTAACTAAGGATTGTTCTAGATCTAGATAGCTTCTAACTACCAAGGTCATCTTCAAGTCCTCCAAGTATAAGATCAGCCACTCAACTAGCCAGGTAAGTATAAGATTGGTGGGAGTCCCTCTCGTTACTTGCCTTAGATACTAATTATGCTTAGCCAGATAAGCTAATGAAACTAATTATAAACCATCTTCCTTCGGACCTAGTCATCCCTGAACCACTTGCCTTAGACATCAGTCAAATTGACTAACCATAATTCGATCCAACTTTTAAAATTTCTTATCCTAATGAACTCAAGTTCCTAGGACCGATGTTTAATTGATTTTAAAATTAAAGGCTTAGATCAATATAGGATGCTGGTTGGTTGTTTGTGGGCTAAGAAAGGATGATCAAATCCTCATTTTATGTTGTTTAATGGATTATACCCTTAATTTGATTTAAAAAAATGCATATGCACAATCACTTTTAGACAAGAGGTTTTATGCAACTAAATTAGATGCATGAATCTTAATTGAACTTAAGAGCTCATCTTGTCTTCAACGATCACCAAAAAGAAAATAGAAATAAAATTAAAACTAATATGATGGATGCTTTAAGTAATTAGGATTTCTAATCTTATCTTGAAGCTTTTATTATGTTTAAGTGGATATTTTTTAATTTAATTTAAAAATAAAATAAATAATAATAATTAAAAAAAAGAGTTCTAGGGTTAGAGTTGATCTCATCAAGCAAAATTAGAAGCTTCCTCCTTGCCCTAATCTTTTTGTTCTCTTTTTTTCTTCTATTTTTTCTGCAAAATAAAGAAGAAAAAGTTAGTAAGCAATATTTATAAAAAATTAAAGAAATTAAAAATTTATTTATAATTAAATTAAAAGAATCAAAGAAATTAAAAAAAAATTTAACACTCTTGCCTTTTCCGGCAACGACGCCAAAGACTTAATAAGAGCATGATGTTGTTGTTAAGATATCATGTTTATCAATTTAATTTTAATTTTTTAAAATAATTAAAAATAGATAAAAAATAGTGAGTCAGATCGAATCCATAGAGAAGACAGTGTTTTAGTTTTAAAATTTTAGATTTTTATAAAAGAAAAAAAAAGAAAAAAGTTTTGAAAAAGAAATCGAAGTTAGAAAATAGAATTATAAATAACAAGCAAAAATTAAATGGTGTAGGAATTTAAACTTGGTACTAAGATCTACTAGTTAGATCTTAGCATCTACTTATAATAAAATAAAAAATAATAATTAAAGTTTAGAAATTAAATTATAGTTAAAAATAAAAAGTTAAATTTAAATAATAGAAAATAAAATTTATATTAATTAAAAGTTAGTTCAAAATTTAAATACATGAAATTTAAAAAGAACAAAAAAGAAAATAAAAATTAATATCGGTTGATCTTTGATCTTAGATCGGTGTCGGTGTGAAGATGGCGTAGGAGACAACTCTTCTTTGCAGCACCTATTGTCTTGAAGCAGCCTCTAACTCAAGCATGGCTCCCACCCTGGACCTTCACCTCCTCTTGACCGAAGATGATGAATTCTGGAGGCTTGGAGTCTTATTTATAGATGTTGGCTGGAGTATTTTTTTCTAGGCAATGTAGGACTAAGGGAGTATTTTAACCATCAAAATTAGAGAAATTCTGGTAAAAATCGGATTAAAATAGCCCCTAGTCAAATTCTGCATAATTTCATAAGTTTTGGCCATCAGATCTGAATCAAACGATCCCAAAATCGCCAAAAATGGATGTGTAATAGCCTAGATCAAGTCAAATTAAGTTTTGGCCATTGGATCGAGCTTGATGGAGCATTTTCGCCATCAGATCAACACTTGGGTGTTTAAATCACCATCGGGATGAATATCAGCCGTCAGATCACCGTCGGGAGAGCTCAGGGCCGTTGGATCATGCGCTGCGTGCTTAATCACCATCGAAAGCTTTGTCAACCGTCCAATTGTTGCCTGGAATGTCATCGGCCATTTGATCGTGCAGCAGGGGCGATGACTTCGAATCAATCCAAGAATTAACCCCCACCGTTGGATCTTTACCACAATCAATTTGGACCGCATGATGGCGCATTACTATGCCGTTGGACCATTATGAACCAGGTGTGCCAAACACCGCAATCAATCAGCGCTTGCTACACCGATGAAATGATAGAAATGCCCTCACTTAGAGGTCCACGATGAGCCACGATAAAATTGATGTCACGCTGACGTTAGCGGCTTCGAATTGGCTTGGACGTGTGGGCTAACTTGCGGTGCGCCGACTGGGTTGGCTTGGCTGAGTACGTTTGGATGCACTTACTGGAGAATGCGCACCGATTGAGCTATGGAGCTAGCTGAGCTATTTATTTATTTTTATTTTTATTTTTTTAAAAAAATTGTATTGAATCTATTTTAGCTCCGATTGGCTCCAAATTTATTTCGTTGCGACCAAAAAAATGAGCTCTTTCTATTGATAAATATATTTTCTAAAAATGATGAATAAAAATATTTAATTTTTAAAAATAATTATAAATTAATTAATAAATTATTATTTTTATTGGTGTATTTGTTGTACTTATCAAGGGTCCTCCTCGGATTTCTCCAGTAGGCTTCGCTCTTTTTTCCATTCGAGACTTCATTGTCTTTTCTTTTTGTTTTTCAAATTTTGGGGGCTTTTTCTAAATTTAATTTGATCCGCATGTCTATTGAGAAATCTTGGTCAATTTGTTCGGGTGGTCCAACCCATCTAAGCTTGATGGATCCAACCCATAAAGAAGCCGAGCCTGTATAGAAGCATCCCATCTCCTTTTCACTCCTGACACCATTTCTTATGCACTTCATCTTGTAGAACTTACCTTGATACGAATTCATATGGAATATCCCCAAAATACGAGCTTGAACTCCCTAGACCAAGCGGTCGAGCTTGCTCTGTACCCTCGGGTTATTTTTGCTTGTATACCGAGGCTCTCCATGCTGAACTTCGACTTTCAATCCTTCCTTTGATTGTAGCTCTCTTTAGGTTCTTGAATATCTCCTTTATCTTCATGGTGTAGAACTCGTTTAGGTTCGTCATAAGATTTCTTCTTTATGCATCATGGCCAAGGTCCGACCTACCATTTTTTTATTTCGTAATTACTTCATTTTCAAATATCATCCCACCGCCAAAGATTGATGGTACCTATCCTCTCAGTTCAGCAAGAAGGGGCTACTCAAGGGTGCCCCTTCTTCCATTCACAACTGGAAGGAGAAGTTCTTTTACATCTCTTACCCATCTTTAGACTTAGGACTTCCTCCCTGGGGATATCTGAGGGATTCAGTCTGCGAGCTCCGAGATTAGAAAAGAGGATCAAGAATCAATTAGCAAGATTAGGAATTACTGGGTTTCTGCTCTATCCGAGCTAATAAAGGATCAGACTTTATTCAACTTCGGTTTAAGTCCTCTTAACCCAGCAAGTATATTCATCAATTTCATGAGTTTCTTTGTCGTCCCTCTTTCTAATTACAATTTTTTTTCTTATTGAAGAAATGGACACGGATGAGCTTTAGCATCTCTCCAAAGGACTTCGAGCCCACAAAAGGAAGGGTGCTATGACTGATGAGCCTTCCAAAGAGCAAAGGTCAACATCTCAAGCTCTGCTATGCTCGTCGATGCTGCTGCTGATGCCTTCGCTATTACCACTGCCATCGAGGTTGCAGCTTCTCTGACCTTCACGAACTCCCCGGTCGAAGTCCAAACTTCTGAGCTCCCCACGGAGAGGGAGGAGGTTGTAGAAAAGAAGAAGAAGAAGAAGAAGAAGGAGAAGTCGGCCATTCCAAAGATCTGACATAAAACCAGTTCCGGGGGTCTAATGGTTCTAACGAGGTTCTAGAGGAAAACTCCTTCAATAATCAAGGGATTATCAAGAAGTTAATCGATGGATGCACTCTACCCTACATCATGGACAAAATCATTGATGCTGACTTCGAGTAGCACATTTGAGATTCTCTTGGATCCTTCCTTGAGGTGAATCAATTCGTCTCTCTTCCTTTTCACTCTTTTACTAGTTCGTCCTTGTGTTTGTTTATTAGTATGATTTACTTGGTCATTTTGCAAACAGGGCACCAATTGATTGCCAATATCAAGACGATGAACCTCTTGAGATTGGAAGTGGTGAAAGTTTGGGAAGACCACCAGGCCGAAGTCAGCCATCTTCTTAGAGAGAAAGCAGAGGTTAAGGGTCTCCTTAAGAAGACAATGACCGAGGTCAAGGGTCTTCAAGAGACAGTCCAAGCTGTCGAATAGACTTTGGCAAAAATGAAAGTGGACTTGGCTTTGGAGATCGAAAAGAGGAGGGAGATTGAGGCCGAGATGGTGGAGAAAGAATGACAGACCTTGGAGCGGATTTCGGAGGCCAAGGTCTAGGCAATAGAGAAGTTCAAAGCCTTCTCAAAGATGAAGAGCATAAAGGTGGAGTTCGCCCAGCTGTCCTTCATCAAGGGATACGAGCTTTGCTAGAAGAACATAACTGACAGATTCCTTGAACTCGACCTTAGCTTCTTGGATGAAGGAGCTTCTGATGATGAGGTGGGACCTTCTTCCCCAGCTATCGAGCTTCCATCAGTCGATCCTTCTCCCACTGCTCCTCCTATCGTATCTGCTCCCTCCGCCATCGAAGAGCCTGCATTGACCAAAGCTGCACCGAACTTCTCTACCATTCCTCCAGAGGTCTGAGACCTCTTTTTGTTGTATTTTCTTTTTTCATTTTTTTTCATGTACTTGAACATTTTGAATTAATGAAAATAAATTTTCTTTTATGTTTGTGCCATGGTGTGCTTGTTTTTTAGAATCTCCTTAGGGAAGATAATCATGCTTCATCTCCTCCTACCGATGCCACACCACTATCCTATGGCCTTTCTCTAAGATCTGTCATTAAGGACCTGAAGAAGGAGGTTCACCAAACTAAGAAGAAATTGAAGAAAGTAAAGGACGAGCTTTAGAAGTTGAAAAAGCATTATTTGGAAGCCATAGTTGAAGTCACCCATCTTTGACAAGTCTATAAAAAGGATGCCATGGACTATATCAATAAGAAGCATCATCTAATAGAGTAATAAAAATGAGTGAAGAAGCTCGACAGCAATAAGGCATGGACTCTGACAGCCAAGACAAGCTCTCTAGAAGTCGAGTTGAAGGCCGCATAAGAAAGGATTTGGGTACTTGAAGGAAGTTCAGCATGGTCCACCAATCAGGAAGAATATGGTTGGGATTGGATAAAGAAGTCCTCCAAACTCCAAAGTCAATTACAGGCAGCTGAGGACTCTTATAATGAATATAGCCGTGATTGGTGCGACCAAGTTGCTGACCTTAAGAAAAAACTTTGAAGGGCTGATGATGAGATCGTTCGACTTCGACGATAATTATCCGAAGGGGCTTAAGCTAGCTTGAGCAGGGACTGGATGGAGGTCTTATCCTTATGGAGCTCTTTAGAGAGCTTGTTTATCTTATACAAAAAATAGCCAAATAGAGCTGTGAGAGTTGAAGGTGCAAATGATCTATCAACAAGATGCCATGAAAGATGCAGAGGTCGAGTTGGCTGTACTAAGAAGAAAGCTAAGAAAAGTTGAAGATGACTCTCGAAGGCATAAGAAACTATTGAGCGAAAGCCTAGCAACTCGGCAGGAGCTTGAAGAAAAGATTAAAGACTTGATGTTATCCTAGTATTGGCTGGTGCTGGCAGTCCAAAGTTCAATACTGATTAAGACTTCGGTTATTTCTCTCTCTCTCTCTCTCTTGTAATTGGACTTGACGTCCTGTGTAATAAACTCTTTCGATCTTAATGAAAGGATATTTCTTCTAACTACCTTCGTGTGGAGTTCCTTGTTTCGTGCTTATTATCCTTTTTTTTTCTTTTCTTTGTTTGTTAATGTCATTTTAAGATCTTTACTAAATATCTTGAACATCTTTTTTCCTCGTTTATAAACAGAGGTCATCATGCGTTATACTCTTGTCCTCCATATCTTTCATTTTTTGAAATTAAAAGCTTTCGATCTCTCAATAATGCCAGATATTTCAGCTTTCATGTGATTAATTATAGCTTTTGCTCGAACAAGATCTCCTCTTTGAGTAATTTTCGTTCATGTCAGGATGAGGTTCTCCTCCTATTCCGACATAGTTGGCTCTTATCCTTGTTAGGTCGAGATTCTCCTACTACTCCTAACAAGATAATTAGGACATAAAAGGACTGTTGAAAGGGCCTCTCCGTTTGTCTTCCTATTAGAATAAGGTCCTCCTCCTATTCTTGATGAGAATGGCCTTTTTCTTGTGAGGACAAGTTCTCCTCTTGTTTCTAATAAGATCATTGGGGCACAAAAGGGCCGTTGAAAGGATCTCTTTCCTTATTTTTCTATCAAGATGAGGTCCTCCTCCTATTTTTGATGGGATTGGCTTTTTTTCTTATTAGGACAAGATTCTCTTTCTGTTCCTAACAAGATCATTAGGGCACAAAAGGGTTGTTGAAAAGGCCTCTTCTCTTGTTTTTCTATCAGGACGAGATTCTTTTTCTGTTTCTGATGGGGTTGCCATTTTTCTTGTTAGGACGAGATTCTTCTCCTATTCCTAACAAGATTATTGGGATGTAAAAGGATCATTGAAAGGACCTCTCTTCTTGTCCTCCTGTCAGGACGAGATCCTCTTTCTGTTCCTAACGAGATTAGTTTTTTCTTATTAGGATGAAGTTCTTCTTCTATTTTTAACAAGATTATTAGGACACAAAAGAGTTGTTGAGAGAACCTCTCTCCTTGTCTTTCTGTTAGGATGAGATCCTCCTCCTATTCCTGATGGGATTGACCTTTTTTCTTTTTAGGATGAGGTTCTTCTCCTATTCCTAACAAGATCATTGGGACACAAAATGACCATTAAAAGGCCCTCTCCCCTTGTCTCCTTGTCAGGACGAGGTTCTCCTTCTATTCCTGATGGGATTGAACTTTTTTCTTGTTAGAACAAGATTCTTCTTCTACTCCTAACAAGATCATTGGGGCATAAAAGGGCTGTTGAAAGGGCCTCTCCCCTTATTCCTCCATCAGGATGAGGTCCTCCTCTTGTTCCTGATGAGATTGATTTTTTTCTTGTTAGAATGAGGTTCTCCTCCTATTTCTAACAAGATTATTAGGGTATAAAAGGGTCGTTGAGAGGGTCTCTCCTCTTTAACTCCTGTTTAAGAATCAAAGGCCTTCAATTTTATATTGTGTAATTCTCTGCCATTGTATAATTTTGCACCAAAGATGAAGATATTTAAGTAAGAAAATTTTATTGAGATGTAGTTACTGATAATACATTCACAGATTTTCTGAATTTTATGGCCATAGCAGTGCAGCTCCTCGGAGCTCCTTCAGATAATATATTTTCAGTCAGATGATTTCCACGATCTCATAAGGGCCTCCCTAGTTTGGGTTGAGCTTTTCTTGATTTTGGGGTTATGAGATATCTGCTCGTTGAAGCACCAGGTCTCTTACTTTGAATGCCTTGTTTCTAACTTTTGAATTATAGTAGCGAGCTATCCTTTGCCTATAAGCCACCATTCGGATCTGAGCCTTCTCTTATTTTTCTTTCAGCAGATTAAGATTTGCTCTAAGATCCTACGAGTTGCTTTGCTTGTTAAAGGTTTCAACCCACACTGAAGGAAGTTAGAGTTCAACTGGAATAACTGCCTCCATTCCAAAGGCTAATTCAAAGGAAGTTTCTCTAGTAGGCAATCTTTGGGTAGTTTGGTAAGCTCAAAGTGCAAAATAAAGTTCATCTACCCATGTGCCTTTTGCTCTCTCGAGTCTTGCCTTTATCCCTTGAAGCAAAGTTTTGTTGGTTGCGTTTGCTTCACCATTCGCCTGCGGATGAGCCACTGATGTGAAGTGGTAAGATATGTTCAAATTTTTGTAAAACTTAGCGAACTTTGCTCTTGCAAATTGGTGCCCATTATCATTGGTTACTGTCCGAGATAGGCCAAACCTCCAAACGATTAACTTTCAGATAAAGTCCTGCACTTTAGCTTCAGTAATTTTTGCTAGAGGTTAGGCCTCAACCCACTTAGTGAAATAATTTATTGCGACTAAAAGAAACTTTTGCTATCTAGATGGTATGGAAAAAGGCCTAAGTATATCCATTCTCCACTATGCGAACGGCCATGGAGCACTTAAAGGTGTGAGCTGTGAAGCCGACTGTCTCTGAATACTTGCATTTTTTTGACAATAGTCGCATTTTCTCACATATTCTATGGCATTCTGGTGCATTGTTGGCCAATAATATCTCTACCAAAATATTTGTAAGATAAGGATCTGGCCCCAGGTGACTTCCACATATCCTTTTGTGGACTTCCCTTAAGGCGTAACCTACTTCAAAAGGTCAAAGATATTTGAGGAGTAGCAGGGAGTATGACCTCTCGTACAGCTTATCCTCATACAAGATAGAGCGAGAGACCTGATTTCTCAATTTTCGAGTTTCTTTTGGATCTCTTGAAAGGACTCTGTTGGGGGCGAACCCATGCTTGTCGAAGTTCAGCCAAATATCTAATTGCTGAATAATCCCATCCAGTAGCGATGACCAAAATTGACCCTTGACCAAATTCGCAAGCTCCCTCCAAACTTCGTCTGGACGAGTTTGAATGGCTGAGGTGGCCGAGCTCCTCCACCCTAAATGGTCAGACTCCTTTCAGACTTCTCCACCAGTTGGACTCCTTCCAAACTTCTCCACCAATCGAACTCCTTCCAAACTTCTCCTTCGATTGGACTTCTCCACTTATCAGACTCCTCCTTTCGTCGAACTCCTTCTGAACTACTTCCAGTTGTCCAGAAGGATCTAAGCACAAACTCTCAATACGATGAATGACGACCCATGCATGGTTGATCATGAGAACCTCCAAGCTCTGTTGGAGCAACATCAGTGAGGGATGCACCATCGCTTACAACCATTCCATTCAAACTTCAGCTGGTGCGTCACGATAATAGACACTACTCTTTGTAACAAACCCCACGTAGCCTGAACGGCCCACTACTCAGTAGTTACGACTGTCACCATCAGTTTATTATAGGCTCCATCTATAAAAGGGATCCTCCAGATACATTTTCTCTAGGCTCTCTCCTTCATCTCGAAATTTTGCTACTTTCTCTGCTGAGCATTCCATTTCTATTGGCCGAAAGAGCTGACTTGACTGTCGGAGGGTCCTGTTGGAGCCACCCCTCCTTTAGTTTGGACTTCTTTTGTAGGTCCCAATGGCGACCTTGGCTTGTCCAGCTCCAGCCAGTTTTGGTGTCAACCAGATTCTGCACCAACAGAATTGGCGCTAGAGGAAGGGCCCTCTTTTTCTTAAGGTTTTCTTATTCTTAAAGGAGTGCTCAGTAGAGATCTCTCTTCTTCTCTCTCGTAGTCCTTCTTCTTTCCTAGCCAATCTCACGAGGATGCCTCCTCGAAAGGTCTCGACTCGACGGTCAACCACCTCCACAGCCAGATCTCATCCAGATCTATTCGCTCCTATCTCGTCCTCGGCATCTCAGGTTTCGTCGGCAGTAATGATGCATATAGAACAATTCAACCTACTCGTCTAGCAAGTTCGCGGCCTCATTAAAGCAATGCAGATCATGCAGCAACAGCAGTCCCTGGCACCGATTTAGCCGGAGCATGCTTCTCTTGAATCTCAAGACCCATTCTAGGGGAGACCGACTTGGGTGAGTCAGCGGATAACTTTTGAAAAAGAGAAGCAGAGGGTAGAGAGCCCCTACTCTGGTCATGATTCAACCCCTGGGGGGATCTTGCCCCCATTCAGCTAGAAGACTTTGGAGATCCATGATCGTGAGGATCTTCTAGATCAAAAACTATAAGAAATGAACTGGCGGATCGAGAAACTCCACCATGCTCCTTTCTCTTACGATAATGAGATCTGTACTGATCCTTCCTTTTCTCAAAAACTTATGCAGGAACCCATCCCATTGAACTTCAAGCTTCTCCAGTTCAAGAGCTATGATGGAACTACAAATTCGATTGATCATCTGGAGGCCTTTCGAACAATGATGCTACTCCATGGTGCGCCTGAGGCTATCCTATGCCGAGCTTTTATTTCCATCTTGAAGGAAGTAGCCGAGAACTGGTACTCGATCCTTAAGCTAGGTACTATCTTTTTCTTTGATCAAATGAGCAATCAGTTTGTGGCTCAATTTGTCAGTAGCCGACGTCCTCGACGAGGCTTAAACTCCCTCATCAATATTAAGTAGAAGGAGGGGGAATCCATATAGGCCTATGTCACCCATTTCAATGCCACTGCACTAGAGGTCTAAAACTTAGACCAATCTGTCATAATGATCGCATTGAAGGACGGCCTTCAGAAGAATGATTTGCTATTCTTCCTTGAGAAGAAGTACCCTAAGGATTTTACTAATATATTGGCTCAGGCTGAAGGTTATGCCCGAGTAGAAGAGGCCTTCAAGGCCAAGGATAGTGAAGCCGTTGAAGAGCGATGAGCAGGTGAGTCAAGTATGCCTGCTACTAGTGAAAAGCCAAGTGAAGCTCGACCACGCTCTCGAACTTCTTTCGAGTGCAAGTGAGCCCAAACTTCTCCATGGACTCGAAGGCAAAGAAGCCCGGATAGAAGGGCACGATGGAGCCCCCCCTCAGAAGGTTCCATAACTATGCTCCCCTCAATGCCTCAAAAATTCAGGTGCTGATGAAAATCAAGGAGCAACTACCAAGGCTGGAGAGGATGCGCACACATCCTAGCAAGTGTAATTCCAACAAATACTGCCTCTACCATCATGACCACGATCACGATACTGAGGAGTGCATTCAGCTCCAAGATGAGATCGAGAAACTCATCAAATGGGGCAGGCTTGGTCGGTTCTTACGACGTCGACTTGAAGGATGGGAAGATCGGCCAAGGATGTAGCCGCAACCAAAGCCACTGAGGAGAGAGGAGCAACAAAGAGATCAGCCCTCGCTTGGCATTATCAACACCATCTTTGGGGGACTTCGGTAGGGGGAGGTCAGCAGATCTAGGCAACTATCAAAGAGATGGAGAACTGAGGAGCTCCTAACTTTTACTGAAGCTAAAGCATAGGGAGTTCAGTTCTTGCATAATGATGCAGTTGTAATTACTTTAAATATTGCAAACTATGATGTATGCCGCATCCTTATTGATAATGAAAGTTCTGTCGATGTTTTATTTTATGATACTTTCTCCAAAATGTCTATACCTAATAGCTGGCTTGGACCAATGAACTCCCCATTGGTAGGCTTCACTAGTAATGCAGTACCAGTTGAAGGCATAATAACTTTGGTTGTAGCTATAGGACAGTATCCGAGATAGTCCAAGGCATAGGTGGACTTTCTAGTAGTAAAAGCTCCATCGGCTTATAATGCAATTCTCGATCGATCTGATCTAAACGTGCTTTGGGCAGTGGTGTCGACCTGTTATTTGAAAATAAAATTTTCAACAAGCTATGGGATTGGAGAAGTCTGAGGGGATCAAGCTCTGGCAAGACATTGCTATTCAATCACCTTGCAGAGGGGTGAGTAGTTAGATCCTTGTTCGGTTGATGGATTGGATATCCGTGATGATTTAATTGAAGAGTGGGGTGAGCTCATGGAAGATCTTGTTTCCATCCCACTGAATGATGGAAATGCGGAGCATGTGGTAAAGATTGGCTCCAACCTGGCAAAAGAGATACGAGAGCAGTTTGTTGAAAATCTAAGGAGAAATGTAGATGTTTTTGCTTGGATCCCCGATGATATGCTCAGAATAGATGCTGAGGTCATAGAACATCGTCTGACTGTTGATCCCAAATATCGATCGATAAAGGAGAAGATGCACAGCCATGCCCTAGAGAGACATAAAGTAATTGCAAAGAAAGTTAATAAGCTCCTCAAGACTGGATTCATCCGAGAAGTTAACTATTCGAATTGGATCTCCAATGTTGAGTTCATCAAGAAGATGAACGATAGGTAGAGAATGTGCATAAACTTCAAAAAGTTAAACAAAGCATGCTCGAAAGATAGCTATCCTCTATCCAGGATTGATCAGCTGGTGGATGTGACCCTAGACCACGAGCTCCTCACTTTCATGGATGCCTTTTTCGACTATAACCAAATTCGGATGGCACCAGAAGATGAGGAGAAAACTACTTTTATTACTGACCATGATCTTTATTGTTATAGGGTTATGCCTTTTGGACTAAAAAATACAGGAGCAACATACCAGTGCTTGATCAATAAAATTTTCAAGGAGCAGATCGGCCGCAACATGGAGGTATATATAAATGACATGCTTGTCAAGAGTCAAGCTTCAGTAAATCACATTGCCGACCTTGAAGAGACCTTTAACGCCCTTAGGAGGTACAAGATGAAGCCGAACCCAACCAAGTGCGGCTTCAGCATGACTTCAGGAAAGTTTTTTGGATTCATGGTGTCGAGGCATAGAATTGAAGCAAATCCAAAGAAGATTTGGGCCATTCAAGAGATGATTGCTCTAAAATCAATCAAAGAAGTTTAGCGCTTGATCGAAAAGGTGGCAACCTTGAATCACTTCATCTTGAGGTCGATCAGGCGATGCATGCCCTTCTTTCAAGTCCTAAAATAGTCGAAGAACTTTTGCTGGACCACTAAATGTCAACGAACTTTTAAAGAGCTCAAGGACTACCTCTGCTCGCCTTCTTTATTCGCATAGCCCAAATTCGGAGAGGGATTATTTTTATACCTAGCAGTGTCCCCAGCAACCCTTGTGATAGTTCTAATCAAAGAAGAGGCGAAAGTACATAGATCGATCTACTACATAAGCTGAGTCTTGAGGGATGCCGAGACCAGGTATACTAAGTTAGAAAAACTAACTTTTGCTCTACTGGTTGCAGCCCGAAGACTTCAACTTTACTTCCAAGGGTACACCATAACCCTCCTCGTTGATCGACCAATTAAAGTAGTTCTTCATCGAATAGATGCATTTGGAAGAATCACAAAATGGACAATAGAGCTCACCAAGTTTGACATCAACCACCAGCCTCTACCATCGATCAAAGCCCAAATTTTGGCAGATTTTATAGTTGAATGCACCATTTTGGATGAAGCCGAGCCTAAACAGAATGAAGTCGATATTCCCTAGTTACAATCGAGTTCCTTTGAAGAAAGAGCTGATCTCCCTAAAGATTTCTAGGTCCTATACGTAGATGGCTCATTCAATGCTTCTGGTGCAGGTGTAGGACTGATCTTGGTTAGCCTAGAAGGAGTCATCGTCAAATATGTGCTGTGCTTTGAGTTCTCCATGACTAATAATGAAGCCGAATATGAAGCTTTGATTGCAGGATTAAGGATTACCGTAGAATTAAAAGTAGATCAACTTCAAGTCTATAGTGATTCCTAATTGATGGTCGGATAAGTTAATGATGATTATGAGGCTCGAGAAGAAAGCATTATAAAATATCTCAAGAAAGTGAAGAGCTTGAGTCCGATCTTTAATAGTTTTGACATCAAGCAGATCTCAAGAGCGAAAAATGCTAGGGCCGACCTTCTCTCAAAGTTAGCAATATTGGCCCAGACTGAGCTACCCAGGGAGGTCTTCTTTGAAGTCCTGAAATAGCTGAGTCTAAAAGGGCAACAATCTATAATGTAGATTGACCATGAGCCGTGTTGGATTGACCTGTTGGTTGCTTATCTCAAAGATGGAGCTCTTCTTCATGACCCAAAAGAAGCTCGAAAACTCAAAAATCAAGCCTTCCGATATGTTCTGTATAAAGGCAAGCTATATAAAAGATGATATTTCTTACCACTCTTGAGATATCTCAGACCTTCAGAAGTCGACTTTGCATTGTAGAAAGCGCATAAAAAAATCTACGGAAGTCATGTAGGGGTCAGATCCTTATCATACAGATTACTTCGGCAAGGTTACTATTGACGATCTTATACCATGATTCTATAGAGTATGTTAAAAAATATGACCGTTGTCTGAGAAGTGCAAACATTCAAAGGTAGCTAGCTTCTAAACTTACACCCCTGAGCATCCTGTGGTCGTTTGGTCAGTGGGGGATGGACATACTCGGACCTTTTCCATGGCTCTGGGACAGCGCAAGTTCCTCTTGGTGGTGATAGATTATTTTACAAAGTGGGTCAAGGCCGAACCTCAAGCAAATATTATTAGATATATGTGCCCTAGAAGTCAGAATTGGCTGACACTTGTAATATACTTCTAGGGGCAAAATTGTAATTTTGACTATAATTAATGAAATGGGTTATTTTCTATCACACCTGTGTATTTAGTGTCTGTGATACATCCTTTGAGTTAATGGTAATGATAATTCATATTTTCAAGAGTTGAAAATTTAAGACATGAATAATCATTATTAACTCATAAACAGCTCCCGACCATAGGATCATCACGAGGATGGTGATTGATCCGGAAGATTGGTGTACGATCGCTTCTCTTTAGTAGATGAGTCTTGAGTCTACGGTGTGGAGACACCGGAGCGAGAGTACAGGTACTCGTTAGAGAATGAGGGCATTGAGCGTGACCACCTCGAGAAGTCATTAGGAAGTCTACCTTCTCGTCAATGACCGACTCGATGCTGCAGTAGTGTGTCTGGTTCTTTGACCTGAGATGCATCGGCAGTTCACCTTGAGGGTGTTATAGTTTGACTACACCATTACTCGATCTCCTAGCCATATGGAACCCTGAGGTGTATGTTGGCTATAGCATGTTCATTGTAGGAACTGGATTGCATCAAGATGGAATCTATCTACCTCGGTGGTAGAGGAGTAGCCCTATGATGATCATGAGAATTGATAAGCATCATAAATTCACCAATAAAAGTATTAATTTATTAATTAATTAATATTAATTTTTAAGAATTAATAATCAATTTATATATAATTTTTGAAAAATTCATATTTTTATTAATTAAAAAATTAATTAAAAAATAATAAAAATTAATAAAAATTAAAAAAATAAAATTTTATTATCAATAGAAAGAGCTCATTTTTTTGATCACAATGAAATAAATTTTAAGTAAAACGGAGCTAAAATGGAAAAGATATGAATTTTTAAAAATATAAAATAAATAAAAATTAAATAAAAAAAAGAAAACGGCTCAGCCGGCTCCGCAAGCCGAGCCACCAAGCCAAGCCGAGCCACCAAGCCAAGCCAAGCCATCAAAGCCGACTCAGCCGTTGAAGCCATCAGCCGGTCCACGATCCAGGCGTGGACCGCCAGCTCAGCAAATTCCGGCGAATCAGAGATTGCCACGTGGTGGACCTAGACCCCTTAAGGGTCTACAGAAATTTATCGCGGCTCACAAGGGTAATTCAGTCTTTTCGTCCGACAACAGCGGCGCTGATTGGTTGCGGTGTGCGGTGCGGCCGGTCCACGCGGTCCATGGGAATAGTAATTGCGCGATCGGACGGCTGCGGTTGATTGCGGTCATGATCGGACGGCGGTGGTGATTTCCAGGCTTGATTCAAATTCTATTAAGCTATCTGGCGCGATCCAACGGCCAGAAAACCAAGTGATGAAGATCTGACGGTCCAGAATGCTGCCGGCGGTGATCAAGACTCCCGAAGCGCGATTTGCGGCCAGATTTCCTCGATCAAGCGCGATCCAACGGCCAGAATTTAATCCGACCCGATCTGAGCTTATCTGCATCCGATTTTGATGATTTTTGGACCGTTGGATTCCTGTTGAACGGCTGGATTTTATCAGATTTACCAGAGTCATATCTGAGCTATTTTGATTCAAATTTTATCCGAATTTCTTTGTATTTTTATGATTACAAAGGCTATTAGTCCCATATTGCCTTTAGAAAAAATATCCAGCCCTCCTAGCTCTATAAAAAGGACCCCAGGCCATCAGAAATCAATATCTCCGATCAAGGTGAAGCTTTGGTACAGGGCGAAGCCAGGCTATGGGTTAAAGGCTGCTTCGAAGCAACGGGTGCCGAGAAGAAGAGCCGAGCTTCTACACCATCTTTCTGCCAATGCCGATCCAAGATCAGAGATCAGGCTATTTTATTTTATCTTTTTTTTTAAATTTTATGTATTTAAATTCTAAAATTTTAATTAATAAAAGTTTTATTTTTGTATTTTAATTTCTTGCTTTTAATTATAATTTAATTTCTATATTTTAATTATTACTTTTTATTTTATTGCAAGTAGATGCTAAGATCTAACTAGTAGATCTTAGTACCAAATTTAAATTTCTGCACCTTTTAATTTTTGCTTTTAATATTCCGACTTCACTTTTGATTTTGAAAACTCAAATCCTTTTCTTCTTTTCTTTCCAAAAAATCAAAGATTTCAAAACTAAAAATACTACCTTCCCTATGGATTCGACCTGACTCACTACTATCTACGCAATTTTAATAATTTTAAGAAGTTGGATTAAACTGATAAACACGGTGTCTTAACGACAGCATCGCGTTCCTATCAAGAATCAAGTCCAAAAATCCATGGCCATGGTAGAGTGAAATAATAGAAAGAGTTTCTATTTAGATTTTCACATTGGACTCGAATCGAATGATTACATCATATGACAGAGACTAGGGTTTGACGAGTTCACCTTAACCCTAATCTGATCGGGGCTCAAGATAGAAGAACTGAATCACACAGGTAGCTACACCAAGAGGTTCGCATTCAGCTCTGATGGGTTGCCACCATATACTGCTAGGTGTCACTGGTGGATTTTGGGAGCAATTAGAATGATTTAGATGATCGATCATTCTAGCTGTTCGAATCAGAAGAGTTCTGATCCATCGAAAGGAGTTTCGATGATGTCTATGATAGAGATCATGACATATCCCATTACCATACAGAACTGAACCTAACTGGGTCACACAAACAAGGGTTTGAATCTGGTGATCATCAATTGAACTGATCTAGTTCAATTGATCTGAATGAGATTCAATTAGGTTCAAGGAAATCGTGCTAGCACTCGATTGAACCTAACGTTCTTCTTTTACTATCATAAATAAGTTGTCCTGACTGAGCCAAAGGAGTTTGTGCTCAATCAGAGGCCTTCATATGGTCTGACTGGAGGTTGTCCAAGTCAGAATAGGTTGTCTTATTTGTAAGACATTACCTGCCATTTTTGGTCACCTGCCATTTCTTGTTCTTTGACTTTGGTCAAAAGTCTACCTTTGACTGGTCAAACGTTGACCATTGACCCTTTGACTTTTGACCACATGTCATGCACCTATTGGAGAGCTGGTGGGGGCCTGTCCCCCTGCCAGAACCTGGCAAGGAGAAGGGCGCACGCCAAGGGTGGCGTGAGCCCAAGTAGGAGGCGCCTAGGAGTCCTTGTTGGACAAGGACTCCACCTCCCTTTTGGATTCCAATCAGAGTTCTACTAAGAATCCAGTTTGACTGGTCTTAGGCGCCCTCTAAGGAGGAATCCAGGGGTCTCTATTCCAACCAATCAGATTTAGATCTGATTTCACAAAGGGTTGTGATTGGTTGAGAGGAAGAGGAGTTGGATCACAAGAGGTCTATAAATAAGACCCTGCGCCCAACCCTAATTCTAAGAGAATGCAATTCAATTGAGAAACCCCACGCCCCAAGGCTGCCTCTCCCCTCCTTCTCCATGCCATAGTCTCTTCTCCCCTTGCTCTCCACGTCCAAAAGGAGTTTTGGACTTAGGTTGGTGCGATTCAGATCAAGGAAAGGCGATCAAAAGCAAGAAGGCTGCGCTGCTGCAAAAGGACGACTGCAGATCTTCAAAAGAGTTTTGAAGATCCTCCAGATCAGATCCAGATCTGATTTTTGGAGGTGTGATAGAGAAGAAGAGGATCTCCAGATCCAACCCGAGTGGATACCGGTAGAGGCCAGGCGCTTGCGTGGCTTAGATCCAGAACCTTCCGCTGCAATCAGGATCATCTACAGGGTAATAGGATTACCCAAATCAGGTAAATTAAGAATCTGTTTTATTTTATTTATTAAAATAATCAAGATCTGATTCAAGATCAAGAGAAAATTTTTGAAATATATCTCTTGATCTAATCAGATCTGGACGAACCTGGACCGGGAAATCAGGATTTCCCTTCAACTGGTATCAGAGCCATGGTTCTAAATTGTTTAGATCTGATTTTAATTTTATTTTAATTAGAAAATAAAGTGATTTCAGATGTCACATGAGATGTGATCAGATCTGAAATCAGAAAAATTAAAATTAAATGATTTGGATCTAAGAACATGAAGATATGCATGATTAGTTCTAGAATAGAATAGTTCTATAGAATAGTTTTGCATGTCTTTGATTTAATCTGATTAAATCATATTTTAGATCTTCTTATTTACTATTTTTTGATATTATAAGTGTTATAATAACATCTGATAAACAGCAAATAAAAATTATTTAATTTTAAATATCATATGAGATATGATAGATGCATGACTAGACTAGTTGTAGAATAGTTCTACATAATTGTCTAGATTAGAATTTATTTTGATTAGATCAATTTAAATCTAATTTTTTAGATTATTATGAGATAATTTAGATCTGAAAACATGCATGATTTGATACATGAGATGTATGCAAAATATGCCTTGATTAGATCTAAATTTGTATATGAGATATATGATATAGATCTATAACTGTTTTGTAGATTTACATGTTCCTGATTAAGGCGTTCCTCTTGGCCGTCCGGTCATAAGAACGAAGAAGGGTTTAAAGGCCCTCTCTTCCCATTCGATGGGGTGTTCTTATGACGTGTAGGGGTGCTGCGTGTTCGTCCTTAATCAGAAACCCAAAACTTACTTTCTGCAAAACCCTAGATCCTGAAACCCTAGGATTTATTGTGCATATTTTGTTTATGAACCCAACTTAATTAAGAATTAAGTTTATGGAATATTAATTAGGTCTAAAATTGAGAATTTCAGATCTAAGACATATTCATAATACTGGGTTCGGGCTTGGGTAGCTCAATTAGGTCTAAGCGGTTGATCAAACCAAATCAAGAGTTGGTTAGAGGGGATCAACAATGCTTAAATTGACCAGCCTAATAGGATTAAGTCTGGGTCAAGATCGAGTCACGATCAAGCAAGACCTAATTAGGCTCAGAGGTTAGAGTCTGGATTGTAGGCTAATCCAATTGGTTCTGACTCAACAATTTGGTGTCTAAGGTAAGTTTGGCATAGACGACCGACTGGTTTTTAATTGGAAGCTACTCGACCTGAATGCATTCTTATGCGAGTTAACGGCATATTCCTTCCACCGATCTCACTTACCTAGCCATATCTGTTGACACAGTTCTGATCTGAGGTGGTCAATAATCCGAGCTAACCCATGCCACTAGGTTAGTCATAATTGTTATGACTAAGCCAAGTCTAGTTTAAAGAGACCTAAATCAATTCTCCCTAAGAAAAGATTAAGTCCGAGGTCTTCCACCATTGTAGACGTGCGGGCCCTTCCCGGGGTTGATTGTTCTTGACTGGATACAGTGGCTCAGTTGCACCGAGAAGACGCAACCATGTCTATTAGGCATTGGATGCTATGGGCTGGAGGATGAGTTGGGCTCAATATTTTGGATACGGTGAGAGACCCAATTAGGAACCCAGTCTATGCAAATGGTGGGTCTGACTTAACTAAGGAGTGGATCAATATTCCGGATACGGTGAGATTCATGAATTAGAGACCAAGTTTGGGTGCACCATGATTAGAGAATCATTGAACAAGAGTTGTTCACTCATTGGCTAACCCATCACCAATAACTGTTAGGTGAGGTGATGAGTAAGTTGGTGAGACCACACCATCCACTAGAAATCATTAATCGTGGAGATTTTTGCATCTCTACAGAGGGAGTGTAGGGATCCGAGAAAATAGTGGGAGCTAATTTATTTAAAAATAAAATCCCTAAACGAATTGATCAAGTCAAAATTACAGTATCTAACTAGAATCTTTGACTCTCTACAGGAAAATGTCTGCGTCCAACCCACTGGCACGTATCCTAGACACACATAGACTGACTGAACTCAATTATAAAGATTGGCTCAGGAACTACAAAATTGTTTTGGGTTCAGAGAAGTTAACACATGTTTTGGACCAGGACCCTCCCACATTACCAGCTCGTCCATTTGTTGAACAGAGAATGTCTCTGAAAAAATGGATTGACGAAGATAATAAGGCCAGATACTACATGTTGGGCTCGATGTCTGATGAGCTCCAGCACCAACATGAGGATATCGGGACTGCTCGCCAAATGTTGGCTCACCTATAGGAGATGTTTGGTGAACAGAGTCGCGCAGCCAAATATCAAGTCACAAAATGACTTTTTAAGGCTAAAATGCGTGATGGGCAGTCAGTCCAAGATCACTGTCTGACAATGATCAAGGACATGGAAGAGCTTGAGAAGCTCGGTGTGAAGTTGGACTTGGATTTGCATAACGATATTATTCTGCAATCCTTGACTGATGCATATGGGCAATTCATCATGAATTACCACATGCATAAACTTCAAAATTCCTTGGCCGAGTTGATGAATATGCTGGTTACCGCTGAGCTTTCTATGAAAGGTTCTAAAGGCTCAGTTCTTGCTATGGAACGGACTTCTTCCAAAAGAAAGTCTTATGGAAAGAAAAAGAAGTCTGTGAAAAAGCAAAAGATGGAAGGATCAAAGAAGAAGAAGGCAGAACCGAAGAAGAAGGTCGATGGCAAAGGAAGTATTTCCATTGCAACAGCGACGGCCATGTGGAAGCGGTACTGCCCTACTTTACCTGGCCACCCTGAAGAACAAGAAGGAAGGTCCTTCTGGGGTATGCTCATTATGAGTCTAACCTTACGGTTTCTTCTGCATCCATTGGTGTGCTTGACTCTGGTTTAGTGCTCATCTATGCACTTCTATTACAGGGTCTTGAGGATGCAGGAGGCTGATGAAATGGAGACCATGATCCTACGCGTTGGTAATGAGGCAAGAGTTGCTGCAGTAGCCATGGAACATACCCTCTTCGATTACCAATCTGGTTTAGACTTAGTTGTAAAAAGACTGTTATTATGTGCCTGCAGCTAGCAGGAATTTGATTTCTGTTTCATGCTTAGCACGAGAAGGTTATGTGATCACCTTCTTTAAGGACCATTGTAACATTCTTTATGAAAGAAATAAAATTGCAAATGGTTTTCCTTGTTAATGGTCTTTATCAGTTGCATATTGATGTACCTATTTTAAACTATCGAGCAAAAGTGAATGCCCAAACGACCTAGGGATAGTCCAAATGACAGATATCTATGGCACCTGAGATTAGGTCATATAGCAGAAGATAGGATTAACAAATTGGAGAAAAATGGGCTATTGAGTTCATTGACTTTTGAGTCATATCCAACTTGTGAATCTTGTCTTTCAAGGCAAAATGACTAAACTCCCTTTTGTTGGACATGGGGAGAGGGCCACAGATCTCCTTGCCCTAGTAACATACTGATGTGTGTGGCCCATTCGATGTGCCGGCTAGAGGCAATTTTGTCTACTTCATATATCTTGTATCGATGATCTATCTAGGTATGGGTATGTATATCTATGAACATAAGTCTGAAGCTTTTGAAAAATTCAAAGAATTCAGAACATGAAGTCGAAAAACAAACAGGAAAACCCATTAAGGTTCTTCAATCAGATCGAGGAGGTGAATACCTTAGCGGGAATTCCTAGACTATTTAAGGAAAATTGGCATAGTCTCTCAATGGACTCCACCAGGAACACCTCAACTCAATGGGGTTTCAGAATGGAGAAATCGGACTCTATTGGATATGGTTCGATCCATGATGAGGCTTACACAGACCTCCCAGATTTATCTTTGGGGACATTCATTATTAACTTCAAATCTATTTACTGAATAGGGTTTCCTCTAAAACCGTTCCTACCACACCGTATGAGATATGGCACGGTAAGAAACCAAGTCTGAGTCATCTCAGAATTTGGGGTTGTCCGGCTTATGTTCAAAAGACACAGCAGACAAGTTAGAGTTTAGGTCCTTTAGAGCTCGATTCATAGGATATCCTAAAGAGTCATTAGGATACTATTTCTACATTCCAGCAAGCACAATGTGATTGTGGTCGATATGCCATATTTCTTGAAAAAATAGTTTATTCAAGATAGTGGCATTGGAAAGCAGATTAAGCTTTGATGAGAAAGTCTCACAAGCAGAAATGAGCTAAGGACCAAGTGGAACCAAATCAGGTTGAGCCAATAAGAAAGCACTCCTCCTCCATCTCGTAGATCGGAAAGAGTTTTCGTCCCCCTAAAGAATACTTAGGTATTATTTCAGAGGATGTAGAGAAAATGTTCCTCATAGGTAATGGTGCTCATGGAGATGATCCCAAAACCTACAATGAGGCGATATCAGATATCGACTCCGAGAAATAGCTTGAGGCAATGAAGTCAGAGATCGACTCGATGCACTCAAACCAAGTCTGGACCTTGGTAGATCCACCAGAAGGTATAGTACCTATTGGGTGTAAATGGATCTTCAAGAGAAAGATTGGTGCAGATGGAATGTGGAGACATTCAAGGCTAGACTGGTGGCAAAAGGTTATAGTCAACGCGAAGGCATTGACTATCAGGATACCTTTTCCCGGTAGCTATGCTAAAATCCATCCGCACATTGCTTGCTGTTGCAGCCTATTTCGATTATGAAATATGGCAAATGGACGTGAAAACGGCATTCCTAAATGGATATCTTGAGGAAGATATCTATATGGAACAGCCGCTAGGTTTCACATCCAGTGATACTGATCACAAGATTTGCAAGCTGCAAAGGTCCATATATGGACTTAAGCAAGCATCTCAGAGCTGGAACACTCGTTTCAATGATGTGATCAAAAAGTTTGGTTTCATCAAAAACGAAGAGGAACCATGTGTTTTCAAAAGGGTCAGTGGGTGCGCTGTTGTCTTCCTCGTATTGTACGTGGATGACATCCTCCTTATTGGGAATGATATTCCCATGTTGACATCAGTCAAGATGTGGTTGTCCAAGGAATTCTCCATGAAAGACCTAGGTGAAGCATCCTTTATTCTAGGAATTAAGGTCTATAGGGATTGACCGAATAGGATGCTAGGACTTTCGCAGAAGATGTACATAGAGGAAGTACTAAAGAGGTTTAGTATGGAAAACTCTAAGAGGGGATTAATACCCTTCAGACATGGTATTCATCTTTCCAAGAAGATGTGCCCTAGCACACCTGAGGAAATAGAACGCATGAGCAAGATCCCTTATGCTTCTGCAATAGGGAGCCTCATGTATGCCATGCTATGTACATGACCTGATATAGCCCATGCTGTGAGTGTCACAAGCAGATATCAGTTCAATCCAGGTGAAGAACACTGGACTTCTGATGAAATGTATCCTTAAGTACTTGAGAAGAACTAAGGATATGATGTTGGTCTTTGGTAATGGAGAACTCCAAGTTCAAGGATACACAGACTCGGACTTCATGTCTGATATAGATGATCGAAAGTCGACATCTGGAAGTCTGTTTGTGTGCAATGGTTGGAGCTGTCAGCTGGAAGAGTTTCCAAGCAAACTGTGATAGCAGATTCCACCATGGAAGCAAAATATATAGCTGCATCAGAGGCTGCAAAGGAAGCATTCTGGTACAAGCAGTTTGCTGCAGAAATTGGAGTAATGCCATCAGATGCCATTCCTCTTTACTGCGACAACAATGGCGCCATAGCCCTTGCTAAGGAGCCGAGGTCTCACAGAAGTCCAAGCAATTGAGCGGCGATATCATCTCATCCGTGATTATCTTGAGAAAGGTTACGTTGAGGTCAAGAGAGTCAACTCCACAGATAATGTGGCAGATCCACTTACAAAGTCGTTGGGCCAGCATAAGATCGAAGCCCACCTTGAGAAGATGGGACTTAGACTTGTAGCCAATTGGCTTTAGGACAAGTGGGAGATTGTCAGATATATGTGCCTAGAAGCCAGAATTGGCTGACACTTGTAATACACTTCTAGGGGCAAAATTATAATTTTGACTATAATTAATGAAATGGGTTATTTTCTATCACACCTGTGTATTTAGTGTCTGTGAACATCCTTTGAGTTAATGGTATAATTCATATTTTCAAGAGTTGAAAATTTAAGACATGAATAATCATTATTAACTCATAAACAGCTCCCGACCATAGGATCATCACGAGGATGGTGATTGATCTGGAAGTTGGTGTACGATCGCTTCCTTTAGTAGATGAGTCTTGAGTCTAGGTGTGGAGACACCGGAGCGAGAGTACAGTACTCGTTAAGAACGAGGGCACTTGAGCGTGACCACCTCGAGAAGTCATTAGGAAGTCTACCTTCTCGTCAATGACTGACTCGATGCTGCAGTAGTGTGTTGGTTCTTTGACTGAGATGCATCGGCAGTTCACCTTGAGGGTGGTTTATAGTTTGACTACACCATTACTCGGTCTCCTAGCCATAATGGAACCCTATAGGTGTATGTTGGTTAGGCATGTGTCATTGTAGGAACTGGATTGCATCAAGATGGAATCTATCTACCTCAGGTGGTAGAGGAGTAGCCCTATGATGATCATGAGGAATCAAGTCCAAAAATCCATGGCCATGGATAGAGTTGAAATAATAGAAAGAGTTTCGATTTAGATTTTCACATTGGACTCGAAATCGAATGATTACATCATATGACAGAGACTAGGGTTTGACGAGTTCACCTTAACCTAATCTGATCGAGGCTCAAGATAGAAGAACTGAATCACACAGGTAGCTGCACCAAGAGGTTCGCATTCAGCTCTGATGGGTTGCCACATATACTGCTAGGTGTCACTAGTGATTTGGGAGCAATTATAATGATTTAGATGACCGATCATTCTAGCTGTTTGAATCAGAAGAGGTCTGATCCATCGAAAGGAGTTTCGATGATGTCTATGATAGAGATCATGACATATCCCATTACCATACAGAACTGAACCTAACTGGGTCACACAAAAAAGGGGGTTTGAATCTCTGGTGATCATCAATTGAACTAATCTAGTTCAATTGATCTGAATAATATTCAATTAGGTTCAAGGAAATATGCTAGCACTTCGATTGAAACCTAACGTTCTTCGTTTACTATCATAAATAAGTTGTCCTGACTGAGCCAAAGGAGTTTGTGCTCAATCAGAGGCCTTCATATGGTCTGACTGGAGGTTGTCCAAGTCAGAATAGGTTGTCTTATTTGTAAGATATTACCTGCCATTTTTGGTCACCTGCCATTTCTTGTTCTTTGACTTTGGTCAAAAGACTACCTTTGACTAGTCAAACGTTGACCATTGACCTGACTTTTTGACCACATGTCATGCACCTATTGGAGAGCTGGTGGGGGCCTGTCCCCTACGAACCTGGTAAGGAGAAGGGCGACGCGAAGGGTGGCGTTGAGCCCAAGTAGAGGCGCCTAGGAGTCCTGTTGGACAAGGACTCCACCTCCTTTGGATTCCAATCAGAGTTCTACTAAGAATCCAGTTTGACTGGTCTTAGGCGCCCTCTAAGGAGGAATCCAGGGGTCTCTATTCCAACCAATCAGATTTAGATCTGATTTCACAAAGGGTTGTGATTGGTTGAGAGGAAGAGGAGTTGGATCACAAGAGGTCTATAAATAAGACCCTGCGCCAACCCTAATTCTAAGAGATGCAATTTCAATAAGAAACCCCACGCCCCAAGGCTGCCTCTCCCTCCTTCTCCACGCCATAGTCTCTTCTCTCCTTGCTCTCCACGTCCAAAAGGTGTTTTGGACTTAGGTTGGTGCGATTCAGATCAAGGAAAGGCGATCAAAAGCAAGAAGGCTGCGTTGCTGCAAAAGGACGACTGCAGATCTTCAAAAGAGTTTTGAAGATCCTCCAGATCAGATCCAGATCTGATTTTTGGAGGTGTGATAGAGAAGAAGAGGATCTCCAGATCCAACCCGAGTGGATACCGGTAGAGGCCAGGCGCTTGCATGGCTTAGATCCAGAACCTTCCACTGCAATCAGGATCATCTATAGGGTAATAGGATTACCCAAATCAGATCTGGACGAACCTGGATCGGGAAATCAGGATTTTCCTTCAAATATCATTGAAGCAAAAGTGTAGAACTTCATCTGGAAGTCATTCTTTTGCAGATTTGGCTTGCCCCAAATCCTCATAACAGATAATGGGTGGTAGTTTATCAGAGCAAGATTTGCCAAATTTTGTAAGGATTTGAACATCTCCTATCATTTTACATCAGTAGCCCATCCACAGGCAAATAGCAGAGCCAAAGTAATAAACAGAATCCTGCTGTAGGATATCAAAGCAAGACTTCAAAGAGCAAAGAAAACTTAGGTGGATGAACTCTATCATGTACTCTACGCATACCGAATATCCAAAGTTTGCCAACTGGGAAGATCCCATTTGCCTTAGCTTTTGGAATAGAAGCGGTCATCCCAATAGAACTCAAACTCCCATCAGCATGGGTCATGGCATTTAGTGAGCAGCATAACTCACAGGACCTTAGGGCTAACCTCGACTTGTTGAAGGAAAAAAGAAAAAAAGCTCAAGTTCGAATGGCAGTCTATAAGCAAAAAGTAGCTCGTTACTACAACTCTAAAGTTAAAGACAAAACATTCAAAGTGGGAGACTTGATACTTCAGCGAGTGGCTGTTTCACAATCTCAAAATCAAGAAAAGCTCACTCTAAATTGGGAAGGCCCATATGAAGTAAAGAAGGTCGTCCGGTCCAGAACTTCTCGCTTGAAGGAGCTTGGAGGAGTAATACTTCCGCGGTCTTGAAATTCAAAAAATTTAAGAATATACTATCAGAAATTCACCTTCAAACAAAACTCCTCTATTTCAATATGATTATTTTTGTTGTAAAAATCATTTGATGATGGAAAATAACTCTCTGAAATAATTAAAAGTGTCCATATTAGAAATAGGAGGAGAACCTCATCCTAACATGAGCAAAGTCGAAGGCCTGGTTAGCCTAAGATGAGATATGGGAAGAGATCCTGACAACGGTCCTAATGTGCCTCTACAGTCATGTTAGGAATAGGAGAAGGACCTCATCCTAACATGAGCAAAGTTAAAGACCTCGTTAGTCTAAGATGAGATAAGGGGAGAGGTCCTAACAACGATTCTAATGTGCCTCTACAGTTATATTAGGAATAAGAGGATGACCTCGTTCTAACATGAGCAAAGTCGAAGACCTCGTTAGTTTAAGATGAGATGAGGAAAGAGGCCCTGACAACGGTCCTAATGCGCCCTTACAACCATGTTAGAAATAGGAGGAGGACCTCATCCTAATATGAGCAAAGTCGAAGGCCTCGTTAGTCTAAGATGAGATGAGGAAAGAGGTCCTGACAATGACCCTATGTGCCCCTACAGTCATGTTAGGAACAGGAGGAGGATCTCATCCTAACATGAGCAAAGTCGAAGGTCTTGTTAGTTTAAGATGAGATGAGGAGAGAGGCCCTGACAATGGTTTTAATGTGTCCCTACAATCATGTTAGGAATAGGAGAAGAATCTCGTCCTAACATGAGCAAAGTCGAAGGCCTCGTTAACCTAAGACGAGATGAGGGAAGAAGCCCTGACAATGGCCCTAATGTCCTCCTATAGTCATGTCAAGAATTGGAGGAGAACCTTGTCTTCACATAAACAAAGACCTTCAGTTACTTAAGGTAGGAGGAAGAACCTCGTCTTGATGAAATGATGAAGAAAAATTAATGGAGTAGAACATGAAAGGATAAATCCATCCCAGTGCAAGTAAAAAATCTTCGATTATGAAAAGACAAGAGAAAAATTATTTTTTTCGATAATCACTTTAACGAAAGTCAAACCAAAAGAGAGAAATAAAAAAATCAACAGGCACAGAATACAAACAAAGCAAAAAGATGATTGGAGAGAATATTCCTTCATTGAAATCAAAGTTGATTATAAAGTAAAGGTCCACGAGACCATGTACAAAAAAGGAAAAAGGGAAAATGACAAAGTCCTAAAGTGGCCTGGAACCCTCAGACTTCAGGCTGTCGACCTCCGTCATCATAAGAAACTACTTTAGCCTAAGGATTTCCTCCTCAAACTCCTTCTTCTTATGTAGACCATCTATATACATTCTATTAACGTGCCCAAACTTGTCCTCAAGCTCCTGCCGCTACTTCCTTAGGACCTCTGACTCAGCCTCGACATCTTTAACGGCTTGCTGCTCGTAAGACAGCTGGATCCTTAGCCATTGAACCTTGGCCTTCTTCCTCCCCATCGCTTTCGAAAGCTTGTCCAGAGTCCTCATTAAGGAGGCAACCTACTTTGATCCCCTGCTCATGTCGGATTGGTGACAGTCATCGAGTTATTTTTGGAATCGGATTACCTCGCTGTTAGCAGCATGAAGCCTCTGCTCAAGCTGGAATATCCTCTCACTCCAACCCAATCGGTAGGTATCATAAGTGAGCTTGGTGTCATGTAGTTGCTTCTAAAGCATGGAGAACCTCTTCGATCAATCCCACTCATACTGAGTCTTGTCGATAGACCACAGCAAACTCCCCTCTAGTAGATGGATCTTCTCTTTTGCCGCCTTAAGATCGACTTCGAGAGAGCTGATCTTTGCCATTAGTGCCCAAGATTTGTCACTGGCATTTTTCTTAAGCTTGACGATCTCCTCAAAATTGCCTTTCCGAATGCTGAAGCTTGTCAAGTCTTTCATGTGCAGATTATGGATATGAGTGACCTCTTTGGTCACCTCCGAAGCATTCCTCTGAGAAGCTTGAAGGTCATCCTCCACCCTCTTCAACTTCCTCTTTAGGTGGTGTACTTCCTTCTTTAAGCTTTTTATTAAAGGTCTCAGCGGAACTCCCTGAGGTAAGGGGTCAGCGTCGACTAGGGATGGTAGGTTACGACTCTGATTATTGGAAGAATTCTGGATAATGCATGGCACAGCACCAATATAAGGAAAGGCATGGACAAAAGTAAGTTCGCTTTCATTTAACTAAAAACTTTTAGGTACAAATATATATATATATATATATATATATATATATATATATATATATATATATATATATATATATATATAGACACACACACACACAACTACGAAAGGCCCCCGACCTCTAGAGGGGAGACAGTGGGGGAGCTCGACACTCCAGGGATAGCCACGGGCTCAGGAGCGGGTTCGACCGGTGCTTCGGTAGTGACCTTGGGCTCTTGCACAGGCTTGGGCACCTCGATAGTGGGCTCAGAGGAGTTGGAGACCACTTTGGCAGGAGAGGAGTCAGCTGCAGCTTTGAATGGCCCCACTTCTTCATCAGGCTCCTCTTTCAAGAAGTTGAGGTTAAGCTCAGGAAACCTCCAGGCCATCCTGCCTTTACAGAGTTTGAAGCCCTTTATTAATGCTTTTTGGCCGAACGCGATGTTCAAGTCCTTCATTTTGGAGGAGGCTTTGAACTCTTCCATAGCTCGGGCTGCCGCCTTCGAAGCAAACTTCGATATTTAAGCCTCTAGCTCGGTGACTCTAGTCTCGGCCCCCTTCCTTTTTTCCTCCTCCAAGATCAATCCGGCCTTGAGCCCAGTTTCGACGAGCTCCTCCTTCCGAAGTGCCCCCCGGAGGTTCTCGTTTTTCGCCTCCTTCTCCTCCACTAGGCACCCGACCTCGATGACCTCCCTCGCAGGCTATCGACCTCAGCCCGAAGGTCCCCCTAGACCCTCAATGCTTCCACCTCTTGGTGATTTATCCTCTTGAGGTGGGCCAGTATGTGATGGCCTGACTGCCACGGATGAGTTACAATAAGATAAAAAGCAATAGTGATAAATACACATATATGGTAAAAGAGAAATGCAGTAAGATGACTACCTTGAGGAAGGTCCTAAGGAATTCCCAGATGAACTACATTTGATCGAGGTCAGCTAGGTGGTCTACTTCTCCAGGCATGGCGAACTTATTGATCAGATCCTGGATGATCTCTGGATTGCCGGAGTTCGTCCTCAGATTGTTGCCGCCACCATCACTCGACCTGCTCGGATGAGCCTTTCGGACCACCTTTACGATAGTGGCCCTCTTCTTCTTCTTGTCATCTCCGACCCCTCCTGCCCTTTCGGTGAGGGGCTCTGGCACCGGCCCTCCAACGTGGAGGCCTGGGGGTGTGGAAGGCTGAGGGCCCTCACCTCCGATGTTGCCCCAGTGATCGAAAGGACCTCGACACTCAGAGTGACTTCGGGAGAGACCATGGGGATGTATGGGACCTCGGAGCTAGGGCTGCCGACCTTTGCCCATTTCGAGCTTTCACCTAGAGCCGCCCCTTTCTCTTCTTGGCATAAAGGCCCTTGGCGAGCCTCCCAGCAACATCAAAGTCCATTTCTATAGTAAAGAAAGAATCACGATCAACCGAGGTATGCATCAAATTTCACAAGAGTCCATACATGTATATAAATATGTTTAATTCCAGTAGGATTAAGAGGGCTCAGGCCAAGGTTAAATAAGGTTTATTCCTTCAAAAGCTCAGGGAGACTAGGAGCTCGGTACGCCTTGAGTCTGTTAGAAGACTCGAGGTCGGCCCCATCTAAGCTAGGAGCTCGATGGATGGATTTTCTAAGGAAGCCCTAGGAAGGAAGGTCAAGCAACAGGATGGAGCATCAGACGAAGAAGTACTTCTCCTTCTAGTTATGAATGAAAGGAGAGCCTTTCAGTAACCCCTTTTTACCAAATTGAGGAGAGAAGTCCCACCAATCCTTTGTGGAAGGATGACATTTGAAGGTGTAGAAATTTTGGAATAAAGAGACTATCGGCTGAACTTCGGCTAGATGTCAAAGGGAAAGAAAATCAATTATAAACCAAAAGAAGTTTGGTCCTACAGAGGCAATGGAGATGTTTAAAATGTGAAATAGGATGACTACGAAGGGAGGAGGTGAAAGTCGAAGCCCGACATGCAAGACTTCAAGGTACAAACAAAACCGATCGATCGAAGGTGAATTGACACGATCATCTAACCCTGGGATCTCAAGATCGTACTCCGATGAGATGCTATACTATATCCTGATCAGGAAGAGGTCATTCAAGGTGAGAATGGAAGGGATGGTGTCCAGAATGAAAGACTGATGGGACATGTTCTTAGGCTCAATCTTGGTCAGGGGGCAGGGTCTAGGAAGGTCGATCTAGATGAGCTCTAGAAACTGGCAAATTGAGAAGTTTCGAAAGATATGCAAATCAAAGTAAACTCCTTAGAAAACCTCGAAAAGTAGAAAAAATGAAGTGCAAAAACTTGTATGGAAAAACTGAGAGAATAAGAATTTAAAGGGGCAAGAGTAATTAAAAGCAGATGTTAAGGGGTTGACCTACACTGGTTAGGAATGACAAAGGGGCGACGAGGGTGGCAAGAATCGAACGGAGGAACACCCGAAACTTGGAAAGACGAAGGGAGGAATTGAAGATCTCAGACAAAAAAGGAACGGGTGCCAAAGGAAGAAGAAAACTCAGCTAAGAATGGGTTTTGGAGGTGGGAGAAGGCCTTAAATAGCCAAGAAAAGTCCGAGACAGTTATGATGATAGATCTTGTTCGACAGGACTGCGAGTGCTGCATATCCCACTCGTCATGGTAGAGTGATGGCTACGGACGAATCCTTAATTGCGCCATGTCTGGGGCAATGTCGCAGCGGAAAGCTCGAAGGGCCATCTTTTCGAAATCATTTCAAATTTAAAGAGCTTTGATGCCAGTGCAGTAAACGTCAAAATGTCTCATCCCAACGAGCACGAAAAACTAAAAAAAATCTGGCAACTGCATCTACACTTTCTTTGAACTTTGCACTTGGGAGTGGTGGGACTATTATTGGGGGCAAACCCATGCCTATTGAAGTTCGACCAAATATCTGATTGCTAAATGATCTCGTCCGGTAGCAACGACCGAAATTGACCCTTGATCGAATTCGCAAGCTCCCTCTAGACTTTACTTGGACGAGTTTGAATGGCTGACGTGGCCGAGCTTCTCCACCCTAGATGGTTAGACTTCTTCTAGACTTCTCCACTAGTCGAACTCTTTCTGAACTTCTCCACCAGTCAAACTTCTTTCAGACTTCTTCTTTAACTGGACTTCTCTACTTGTCGGACTCCTTTGGTCGAACTCCTTCTGAACTACTTTCAGTTGCTCAGAAGAATCTAAGCACTGACTCTCAATACGGTGAATGACAACCCATGCATGGTTGATCACGAGAACCTTCGAGCTCTTCTGAAACAATATCAGTGAGGGACGCTCCATCGCCTACAGCCATCCCATCCAAACTCCAGCTGGTGCATCACGATAATAGATACTATCCTCTATAACAAACCTCACGTGGCCTGAATGACCCATTGCTCAGCAGTTGTGGCTATCACTATCAGTTTGTTACAAGCTTTGTCTATAAAAGAGACCCTTCAGATATATTTTCTTTAGGCTCTCTCCTCCATCCCAAAATTCTGCTACTTTCTCTACTGAGCATTTTATTTCTGTTGGTCGGAAGAGCTGACTTGACCGTCGGAGGATCCTACCGGAGCCACTCCTCCTCCGATTTGGACTTCTTTTGCAGGTCCCAATGGCAACCTTGGTTTCTCCAGCTTCAGTCAGTTCCGACGTCAATCAGATTCTACACCAATAGACTCCATCCTTGAGATAAAAAATCAGTAGGTCAATCCAGCTGGGCTCATGGTCGATTTGCATTATTGCTTGGGACTCTTCTGAACATAGGTGCTGCAGAACTTCGAAGAGAACTTCCTTCGATGGTTCATTTGGGGCCAGGGTTGCTAACTTTGAGAGAAGATCGGCTCTAGTATTCTCTGCCCTGGGGATCTATTGGATATCAAAGCTATTAAAGGCTGAGATCAAGTTTCTTATCTTTTTCAAGTACTTCTTCATGCTTTTCTTCCGAGCTTCATAATTACTACTGACTTGCCCCACAATCAGCTGAGTGTCACTATAAACTTTTAGATATTCTGCTTTCAATTCTTTGGCTATTCTTAGTCCTGCAATTAGGACTTTATACTCTGCTCCATTGTTAGTGGCAGAAAACTCAAAGCACAAGCGTATTTAGCCACAATTCCCTCCGTATTAATGAGAATCAAGCCTACGCCTGCCCCAGAAATATTAGATGAACCATCTACATATAATGCCCAGAAGTCTTTTGGGAGATCAGCCTTCTCTTTAGGGGAGCCTGGAATACAGACTTCTTGATGCTTAGGTTTGGCTGCATCTGGAATGGTGCACTCTACTACGAACTCGACCAATATTTGGGCCTTAATGGATGGCCAAGGTTGGAAATTGATATCAAACTCGATTAGCTTAATCCCCACTTTGCTATCCTCCCGGAGGTATCGGGTCGATGCAGGACTATCTTAATAGCTTGATCAGTGAAAATAAGGTTGGAGCTTTCTGACTGTAATCAACAAGGCATATGTCAGTTTTTCTAGTTTGGTATATCATATTTCTGCATCCCATAAAACTTGGCTTATGTAATAAATTGGCTTTTGGACTTTAGCTTTTTTTTTTGACCAGGATGGCTCCAATAGCTGCTGGTGACACTACTAAGTACAAGAATAACTCTTCTTCTGATTCAGGCTTGACAAGTAATGGAGGTGAGCCAAGGTAGTTTTTTAATTCTTCGAAGGCCTGCTGATACTCGGGAGTCCAATTAAAATTTTTGGGTTATTTTAGTACTTGAAAGAAGGGCATGCAATGTTCCGCTAACCTTGAGACGAAATGGTTCAGGACTGCCACCTTGCCTATGAGGCGCTGAACTTCTTTTATTATTTTTGAGACGGTCATTTCTTGGATGGCTTTGACATTCTCTGGATTGGCTTCAATGTCATGTCTTGATACCATGAATCCTCGAAACTTTCTCGATGTTACTCCGAAAGTGCATTTTATAGGGTTCAGCTTCATCCTGTACTTTCAAAGGATGCTGAAGGTCTCTTTAAGATCGACAATATGATTTGGTGAAGATCGGCTTTTAACCAGTATGTTATCTATATAGACCTCCATGTTGCGGTCGATCTACTCCTTGAAGATCTTATTCGGTAGGCGTTGATAAGTTGCACATGCATTTTAAAGCCCAAAGGGTATGACTCTGTAACAATAAAGACGACGGTCAGTAATAAAAGCAGTCTTCTCCTCATCCTCCGGTGCCATCCGAATTTGGTTATAGTCAGAGAAGGCATCCATAAAGGTGAGAAGTTCATGGCCTAAAGTTGCATCCACCAATTGGTCAATCCTGGATAGGAGATAGCTTTCTTTCAGGCAAGCTTTGTTTAAATCTATAAAGTCTATGCACATCTTCCACTTGCCATTGGCTTTCTTGATAAGGATGATGTTTGCAATCCAATCTGGATAAGACACTTTCTGGATGAACTCCGTCTTAAGCAGTTTATCAAGCTCGTCCATGATAGCCTTCTGTCTTTCTGGTGCAAAGCTGCATTTCTTTTGCTTCACTGGCCGACATTTGAGATCTACACCCAGACGATGTTCTATCACTTCTGCATCAATTCCTGGCATATCTATAGGTACCCAGGCAAAAATATCAGCATTTCTTTGCAAAAAAGAGATGAGTTGTTCCCTAACTTCTCCTTTTAAGTTGGAGCCAATCTGGATAGTATGATCCTCATCTCCATCATTCAAAGGAACTGCAACAAGATCATCGATGGGCTCCTCCCATTCTTCAGTCAAATCATCACGGGCATCAAGTTCATCCACTAGACAAAAATCTACTTGCTTCCCTCCTTATAAGGCGATGGTGTAGCAATGCCTAACCAGAGCTTGATCTTTCCAAACCTCTCCTACTCCAGATCTTATTACGAATTTCATTTTCAAATAATAAGTTAAGACAATTATCCAGAGTGTATTCAAACTAGATCGGCCAGGGATTATATTATAGGTAGAAGAGGCCTTGACCACCAAAAAATTAACTTGAGCTCTACATTGCTTTGGGTACCAATCCACCACAACTTATAAAGTTATTATCCCTTCATCTAGCACCATGTCGCCAATGAACTCGACTAACGGGAAATTTATTGGACCCATCCTACTATCAGATATGAATATTTTAGAGAAAGCATCATAAAATAAGACATCAGCAGAGCTTTCATTATCAATTAAAATATGGCCTACATCGTAGTTTGCAATATTTAGAGTTACTACAACCGTGTCATTATGTACAAACTGTATCCCTTGAGTATCTTCCTCAGTGAAAGCGATAGATTTTTTAGTCCATCATTTCTTTGCTGGCTCCGTCGATCTGCTGGCCTCTCTCCACCGATGTCCACCAGCAATAGTATTGATGATGCCAAGTGGGGGCTGATCTTCTTGCTACTCATCCCTCTAAGGTGGTTCAGGCTGTGGTGGGACTCTCGACCGATCTTTCCTCCTTTCTGATCGATGCTTGAATCGATCCAGTCGATCTTTTTCAATCAGTGCTTCAATTTCATCCTGAAGCTGGATACATTCTTCAGTATCATGACCATGGTCATGATGGTAAAGATAGTACTTGTTGAGGTTGCATCTAGCTTGGTGACTTCACAACCTCTCTGGTCTTAGTAGTTGCTCCTTTATCTCCATCAGCACTTGAGTCTTTGTGGCATTCAGAAGAGTATAGTTATGGAATCTTTTGGGGGGGAGTTTCACCATAGTTTTTTGTCTGAGCTTCTTTATTGACAAGCTTGGGGGCGAGTCTGGGCTAGCCTATGCTCAGGAGGGGTTTGGGAGTGTGGTCGAGCTTCACTCGGCCTTTTTTCAATCAGGCTTGCTGGATTCGTCTGCCTACTGCTCTTTTGCGGCTTCTTCATCTTTCAATTAAAAGGGTTCCTCCACTCAAGCATAGCCTTCGACCTAGGCTAGCATGTCGGTAAAGTTCCAAGGGTACTTCTTCTTCAAGAAAAAGAAGATTATTCTTCTCGAGGCCATCCTTTAGCATGGCCATAGCAACAGATTAGTCCAGATTTCAGATCTTTAGGGCAGCAGTGTTGAAGCGGTTGACATAGGCTTGAATGGACTCTCCTTCCTTTTACTTGATGTTGATGAGGGAGTCCGAACCTCATCTTTGGCGATGGCTGTTGATGAATGAGCCACGAATTCATGGCTTAACTAGTTAAAAGAAAAGATGATACCCAGTTTGAGGTTCGAGTATTAACTTCTTGCTGCTTCCTTCAAAGTGGAGGAGAAAGCTCGACAAAAAATGGTGCCAGGTATGCCATGGAGCAGCATCATGATCTGTAAGACCTCAAGATGGTCAACCGGATCGAAGGTCCCATTATAGCTCTCTAATTAAGGAAGCTTGAAGTTTGGTGGGATGGGCTCCTTCATAATTCGCATAGAAAAGAAGGAATCGGTGAAGATGTCATTGTCATGGACCGGGGCAGCATGTCGGAGCTTTTCAATCCATCGGCTCATCTCCTGAAGTTTTCAATCAAGAGCATCATCTTGATTGTGGATCTCGGAGGGCCATCCACTGTAGATAGAAAAAGTCTCCTTCAAAGAAGAATCATGATCGAAGCAGGGGCTCCCTACCCTCTGCTTTTACTTCCCAAGGGAATAGGTTTGGTAACCTAGGTGCCCTTCTTTATGCCAGTTCTTGAAGTTCCGACAGGGGTCTCTTTGGTTAAGCTACCGTTGGGGACTATTGCATGACCTACACCATTTTGGTGAGGCCTCAAACCTACTGCATCAGTAGGTTGAACTGCTCAAGATCCACCATGACCGTCGGTGGAGGAGGTTAAGGCCCTGGCAATGGAGTCGGGATGGGCGGATCTAGCTTGGATCTAGCGGTAGAAGCAGTAGATCGTCGAGTGGTTGTCTTTTTTGGAGGCATTTTTGGAGTAAGAAGAGATTAAATGAAAATGGATTCAAAAGATTAGGAGAGAAAGAATGTAGATAGGATCGAATAGGCACTCCTTTTAGAACAAGAGTCCAGAATTCCTTCCTCTAGTGCCAATCCTATTGATGCCAAAATCTGTGAGGACATCGGAGATAGCTAAATTTGGAAAGATGAGGCCACTGACGAAATCTGCAAAATAAAGTCCAAATCAAAGGTGGATGACTCCGGTAGGATCCTTCGATGCTCAAATTAATTCTCTAGCCAATGGAAATTGAGTGCTTAGAAAATAGAGAAGCAAAGTAACAAAATGGAAAAGAGAGCTTAGAAAAGAATGTATCTAAAAATTTTTTTTTATAGATGGAGTATATAACAAACTAATGGTGACAGCTGTAACCATCTGGTAGTGAGCCACTCAGACTATGTGGAGTTTGTTACGGAGGATGAGTTATCATTTGTCGCAACTTGCAGGCGCTTGAGATCCATTTGTTAGAGTTCAGACATAAATTGAAGACTTTAGTATACACAGTAAACTTGTAATCAACCAAGGTCTGTTGGGATAATGTCTAATGGCTTTAAGAAGTTTGGAAGCCTCTTAGATCGTGTGCAGATAGATGCCTCCTAAATCGAGATTTGAAGTACTATGCTCCATCCTTTGCGGAGCAGTTGTCATGAATCAATGGTTTAATGAGGCCTTTCTGGAGGGCTCCAGCTGACAGGTATAACATGAACTAAGTATATCCATGACTAGCTAGAAGAAGCTCATCCTGAAAGATATTCAAATAAAAGGAAGCATGATTGAAAGGAGTACGTCCGAAAGTAGTTCGATTGGAAGGAGCGTGACTGGAGGAGTTCGTCTGAAAGGAGTACGATAGGAAGAAATGTGATTGGAGGAGTTCGGTTGGAAGGAGCACGACTGGAGGAGTTCGTCTGGAAGAGATTCGATAGAAAGGGGCATGACCGAAGAAGTTCGGCTAGAAGAAATACATAGTCCATAATATAGGACTTCAACTATCTTTAAAACTCATCACCGATCAAGGTCGGAAGGGTTGAACTTTGGACCTATCATTCATTTCAAGTTAAGAAGCAAGGTTAGTTAAATAATAGTTCTCCTTTACTATTCAAGATCGTCCGACCGAGCTTCAATTTGCCTTCGACAAGTTTTGTGATATGGACTTGTTGTTGAGAGGATTGGCGAATTCCTTCAGAATGGGGGTTGGCAGTTAAGGACTTCGGTGGAGATTATTTTACCCCCAATAGATTCTATTAAATTTCATATTCGAAAGATATTAAGGAGACACCTTTCACCTCATACCATAAAATTAGGTCACTAGCCCATCTTCCCTCTTCATTATCTAAGTAAATTCTAGGCTAGGTTTTTCCTATAGTGAACTCTATTCTTTTTTTTGAAAAAAAGGCAAAGTTAGGCTCTAATCTTAAAGCTCAATTAACTGCCATATTTTTTAGAATAGCTCGCTCATGAACTTAACTAACCAAAAAGTTGTGTCCTTATATCCTCCTTCAACCAAAGGAGTCCTCCTAATTACCCTTTCATCTCAGAATGTTCAAAATTCTAGAAACTAGGTTAAGATGAATCAGATTTGCTCTTTGTGATAAACCTTTTTCTTGTTTATTTCTCAGAAAGGTTACAATATATAAAGCACTCAGCTTCATCTATACAAGGCAAATTGCTGCACATCAAGAATCCTGATTGCTATTATCCATGCAAGGCCGATTGGAATCTTGATTGCTACCATCTATATGAGGCAAATTGCTATACATTAGGAATCATGATTGCTATCATCTATATAAGGCAAATTGAAATCTTGATGATTAATCTGAACAAAAAGTAGGAGTATAACTAAAACAATCGTATCATGTAATACTCCCCCTCAAGTTGGCACATGGATATCAAGAATGCCCAACTTGCACAATAGAAACCGAAAGCGATCCCATCCCAATGCCTTAGTTAAGATATCAGTAAGTTGTAGTTTAGTAGTGACATGTGTAGTGACGATATCTCTGAATTTGAGATGGTCTCAGATGAACTGACAATCGAGTTCGATGTGTTTAGTTTTTTCATGAAAGATAGGATTGTTAGCAATGTGGAGGGCAGCTTGATTATCACAATAAAGTTGCATCAATTGAGGATGTTCAATTCCAAGTGATCGAAGGAGACTTTGCAATCATAATAGTTCACTGGTAGTACTAGCCATAGCTCTATATTCTGCTTCGATAGATGAGCGAGATACGATGGGTTGCTTTTTAGTCTTCCATGAAATTATACACTTGCCAAGTAAAATGAAATAACCAGTAATAGATTGTCTGGTCATTGAACAACTTGCCTAGTCTGAATCACAATACACCATTAATTATAGTGAAGATGGTGTATGTAGAAAAATTCCCTGACCTAGACTTTGTTTTAGGTATCGTAACATACAAATGGCCACATCCTAGTGTGGTTGGCATGGATCCTGCATGAATTAAGAAAGGATGTGCATGGAATAACATATATCTGGTTTCATAATAGTTAAATAGATCAACCGTCCAATAAGACACTGATATTGTCTAGGGTGATCAATCGGATCACCAGAGTCGGAAGATAAGTGATGTTGTTGCTCCATAGGAAAAGCAAATGACCGGACCCCCAACTTGCCACATTCTGTCAAGATATCCAAGGTGTATTTTCATTAAGAGAAGAATATCCTAAACGAACTATGAGCAACTTCTATGCCAAGAAAATATTTCAAAGGGCCTAGATCTTTGATGCGAAAGCATTGGCCAAGTATGTCTTGAAACATGTACACTCTTGAGAATCACTACTAGCCAAAATTAAATCATCAACATAGATCAACACTGCTATAAATTTATCTCCATAATTATACATGAAGAGAGAATGATCGATGCTAGATTGGATAAAACCACAATCATGTAATGCTAAAGTGAATTTTGCAAAATAGTTGCATGAGGTCTAGCATAAATCATAGAGGGATTTCCTCAAACGATATACCTTGTTTGGGTCTGTGGTATGATAACTAGCTGGAATACGCATATAGACTTTCTCATCAAGGTCTCCATAAAGAAATGCAATGTGCACATCTAATTGATACAGTTTCTATCCTCTAGATAAGGAAATAACCAAAAGCAATCGGACACTTATCAGCTTAGCTACTGGTACAAAGGTCTCATGGAAGTCTAGCCCCTCTATTTGAGTGAAGCCTTTAGTGACTAGATGCATCTTATAGTGATCAATGATCCCATTGGCATGATGTTTGATTTTGTACACCCATTTGCATCCAATGGGTTTCTTCCCAGGTGGTAACGATTCCACGGTCGATGTGCCATTTTCTTTAAGAGCTTGTAGTTCATTGGTCGTGGCATCTCTCCAACACGGATCCTGTACAGCCTATGAATAAGTGGTAGGCTCAAAGTGCTCTTCAAGCAATGTTACAAATGCTATGTGAGTCTGAGACAATTTATTATATGAAATAAATCTTTCTATGGGATGGATTATTGGTGCGGAAAATGATGCAGATGTCAGAGACACTGAAGTTGGAGAGATTAGGATCGTCAATGAGACCTGCAAGATGAAATTCTGGCAAAATTGGTTCTGGTAGGATCCTCCGATGGTCAAATTAGTTCTCCATCTCAACAAGAATGGAATACTCAGGAAGAAAATGAGCAAAGTAAGGATAGAGAGTTTTAGCTTAGGAGAGAAAACATATCTGGAGGATCTTTTATACAAACAAAGCGTATAATAAACTGATAGTGACAGCCGTAACTACCTGCTAGTGGGCTGTTCGGACCATGTGAAGTTTGTTATGGAGAGTAAGTTGTCATTTATCATGACCTGCTAGCTCGTTAGAGATCCATAGTAAGAGATCAAGTAGAACTTTTGCACTTGTATGCAGACTTGCAAGTGTCGGGATGAAGAGCTCGAGGCTGATCGAACTTGGAGATCGACTATTAAGTGGTAGAGGACAAACTGGACCTGATGGAGCTGATTATAATATGTTGGTGCTTCCTTTGACGACCTAGAGAAGTTCGGCCAGCTAGTCAAGAACAATTTTTTCAAGATTTAAAGACTTCTTGATGGTATCATTTCAATGGCTCCAAGTAGTTCGTCCAATGTTCAGGATCAGCTTAAAGTAGATCAAAGGAGCATTGAGGTTCAATGCCTACTACATAGCTACTTTGTGTTCTGGATGAGAAACTGAACTCGCATTGATGATGAGATTCTTTTAGACCAGATTAGCCGATGGGTATGTCATAAACTGAGAGAATTTACAACTGATTGGAAGAAGTTTGTCCGAAAGAAGTATGTCTGGAAGGAGTTCATCCGAAAGGAGCATGATTGAAAGAAGTACAACTAAAAGGAATTCATTTGAAAGGAGTCCGGTTGGAAGAAATTTGGTTGGAAGGAGCACGACTGGAAGAAATTTGGTTGGAAAGAGCATGACTGGAAGGAGTTCGACTGGAAGAAATTCGATTGGAAGGAGCGTGACTAAAAGAAATTTCATTAAAAGGAGCACGACTGGAAGGAATTCGGTTGGAAGGAGTTCATCTATTCTTAGAATCCATTGTTTGTCAGGGCTGGATGGTGTTGGGGATAAAATAACCCCTATCGAAGTCCTTAGCTGCTGACCCCATTCTAAAGGAATTCATCGATCCTCTAAACAATAAGTCCATATCGCAGAACTTGTCAAAGACATATTGAAGCCCGACCAGACAATCTTGAACAATAAAGAAAAACTATTATTTAATTAACCTTACTTCTTAACTTAGAATAAATGACAGGACCAAAGTTCAACCCTCCCGATCTTGATTAGTGATAAGCTTTGAAGACAGTTGAAGTCCTATATTGTGGACAACGCGCTCCTTCCAGCCGAACTCCTTTGGTCATGCTTCTTTTAGTTGCATTCCTTCCGGACGAACTCCTTCAGTCGTATTTCTTTCAGATGAACTCCTCCAGTCAGACTCCTTCCAGATGAACTCCTTCAGTCATGCTCCTTTTGGATGAACTCCTCCAATCATGCTCCTTCTGGACGAGCTCCTCTAGTTACGCTCCTTCCGACAGCGCTCCTTCTAGTCACGCTCCTTCCAGACGAACTCCTTCAATCGGACTCTTTTTGAATGAATTCCTCTAGTTGCACTCCTTTTAGACAAACTCCTCCGATTGTGCTTCTTCCCGATGAACTCCTCTAGTGGCGCTCCTCCCGGCAATGCTCCTTCCAGTCGGACTCCTTCCGGATGCACTCCTTTTAGTCATGCTTCCTTCAGCCAAAATCTTTCATTCGAATATATTTCAGAATGAGCTTCTCCCAGCCACTCGTGGACCTACTTAGTTTATGTTACGCCTGTCAACTGGAGCCATCCAAAAGGACCTCATCAAACCATTGATTCATGACACCTGCTCCGTGAAGGATGGAGCACAGTATTTCAGATCTCAATTTTGGAGGCACTTATCTGTAGACGATCCAGGAGGCTTTCAAACTCCTTAAATTCACTAGATATTGCTCCAATAGACCTCGGTCGATTACAAGTTCATTGTATATATTAAAGTCTTCAACCTACATTCGAACTCCAACAAATGAATCTCAACCATCTGCAAGTCGTGATAAACGATAACTCATCCTCTGTAACAAACTCCACTTGGCCTAAGTGGCCCACTACCAGACGGTTACAACTTATTGGGAAATATGTCCTAAAGCCAATCATCTAAGTAGTAGATGATTGGAATTAGTATATGAATTATCTAATAATAATAGTAATTTGGCTGTTTCATCATAAAAGTTCTATCTTCCTTAAATGAACTTCTAAATTATGATGAAGTCCTTAGAACCACAATTAATCGATAAAAGAGGATTTATCAGATGGTTCTTAAATTGTTCATGACCAAATGATAAGTTATTAATAAGGATGATAACTTATCGAGTGTAGGTCGCTGTATGCCATATACGTTGGTTGTCCTCGTAATCAAGTGGTGTGGAGATACTGGTATGGCATCCAGATGAGATGTAGGAGTACATCTGCATTGAATATGATCAATGTAGCATTCTACTATCAAGAATAGCTAGCTAAGGCTAATGGGTATAAGTGTCCCTCCGACCTGAGATCGTCATGGTGATTTACGAGCAAGTCACTATACTTCGATGTTGGACTACCTATATTTTTAATATAGATGATGGAAGGTTTCTAGGTATAGTCAAGTACTTATAGAGTCAGTGTGTGAGATAAGATGGGATTGACCACTTCTGATTAACTTCAGGAAGGGAATGTCTCGCTATGTTTTAATTTAGCAAAACCTAGGTCTGGGTAATCCTCATGAGGTGTCACAAAATTTGCAAAATTTTGAGATATAATAGAGATGACTTGTATGAGTGTTGACAGCATCTCGAAGTCGTCTTGAGCATTATTAGTCATAGAAATGAATTATATGGTAACCATGGACCAGGGTTCTAAGAATGTTGCTTTGCATACATTTGACCTATCCGGACATCAGGAACCATTGCTAGATGGTAACTTCGATTGGTACAAAAATTGATTTCTATACTATTGACTTAGGTTCGAACCTATGGGGTCATATACATTAGAGCTTATAATCTGATCAGATGGTTAATCGATGATTGAGAATCGTTCTAAGGTCAATCTATTAATATGATTGATGTTTGACCTAATGCAAGTGTTGCAGGAGCATCGATTAGCAATTGGATTGCTAATTGGCTCAATTTGATTGAGCAATCGAGCTGAGATCAAGTCTAATTGAATTAAATTCAATTAGAATTAATTTAGATTTAATTAAATTAAGTTTAATTAATTTATTGGATAAGCTAATTGTAAGGAAAGAATAATTTCTTATTTGACCAGAACTTGGATGCATCTGATTGACTTAGGATTTAAATTAGATTTAAATCTTAATTTAATCTAATTTAATTGAGCTCCTAGTTAGACTAGGATCATCTTTAATTGGATTACATTTAATCTAGTTTAAATAGAATTTAAATTAGATTTAAAATAATTTTGATCTAGTCAAACAAGAGGAGTCCCAGTTGGACTGGGACTCTCTCTTTGAGAAAAATCTAAGGGTGTGATATATGAAAAATTAGAAAAAAATCTAGAAGAGAAGGTCTCCTCTAAACCTAGCATAATAGATATTTTCAGGACATCAACCGTTAACATCCTGAAGGAGAAAATTTATCTTCTCCTAGGATTTTTTCCACATATCTTTTTAGTTTTATTTTATGGGAGATCCAATGATTGGATTCCTCCCTCATTCCTTCTCATGTTCTTCATCTCTTGGATTGTCAAAGAGATTCGAAGAACATGTATTTGATTAACCATCAGGAGGGATCCGCAAGAAGCTAGCACTTCGAGCGGATTTTCGTTCGACGAACCTTCGATCTGTGTTGTAGGTTCGTGTGGATCATTTGTAGAGACTGGATTCTTGTGCGACTCCAAAGACAATAACAGATTTAACTGCGGAGTTTTCGACCTATGCAAAGATAAGAGATCTGATCTCTTGGTGACCTAGATGAGATCTAGAGTTAGATCTAGAATTATTCTAGATCTAGGTATTGATGTGATCAATACCATTTATAATTAATTTAATTTTAGATTTATATTTACATCATAATATATTGTAGATTCTTGATGTAGAATTTTATAATTTGATTACATGCATGTTGTAGATTAAATAGTTTAATCTATGTCTTCCGTTGCTCTATATTTTGAAAAAGTTTTGAAATCTATGAATGAAATCCTGCATATTTTCTATCAGTGGTATTAAAGCATCTAGATTCTATTATAACATATCTATGTATGCTTTAGATTAAATCTAAAAATTATAATTAATTAAAGATCGCATATACTGTCATAAGGTTGTCTTGTTGTAAGGTTAATCCCTTACAATAAAAAGATTATCCTAGTATATACTGATCTAAATCAAAATCATGAATTATTTAGATTAGATCTAAGAAAATTTATGATTTAATTTTTTAATTTAAATCTAAAATTTAATAAATATTAGATCTATTTTAGATTATTAAGATTAGATCTAAATAATATCAGGATTGTACATACTACCATAAGGTTATCCTATTGTAAGGTTTACCCCTTATAGTAGAAAAGTTGTCCTAGTATGTACTGATCCGAGAAACTTAAATCATAAATATGTTAGTTGAGATCTAAAATAATTTATGATTTATTTTTAGATTTTAAATTTAATTTTAAATAGTTTATGATCTGATCCACATGATGTGTTTTATGTTTAGATCTAATCCTCTTATTGCATATGTTGATATGTAATTTTATTTTGCATCTAGAATGTATATGTATGATATATTTATTTTGTAGAAATTAAATCGCAAACTTACTTTCTGTAAAATTCTAGATTTGAAACCCTAGGACATGATCTAAATAGTGAAATAAATTAGATCTAAAACTATTTATTGAATATGATTCAATACAATTTGAAAATATTTCAAACAATAAAATCAAAAACTAGTTCTGAGATTCCATAAACCTAAACCCATAAGACTTGAAATTAATTAAGAATTAAGTGATTGTTTAGGATCTAGGTTTGTGATTTGAAGATCCTAAGATAATTTCATAATACATGAGTTAAAGAAAAATGGATTAGCTTTTATCAGATTCTTAACTGGGTTAGACCTAGGGTTAGATTAAATATGGACATAGTTAAAAAATTGATGAAACCTAATGAATAGTTAATTAGGATTAGGTCATTTCTATAGATCACTTCAGTAGTTGTAGTTGATCAAAGTTCATACATCTAACAAATGGATGCTGATCATGGCTCAGTGGTCAAGCCCGAGTCTTTAGGCAGACCAAATCAAAACTGACAAATCAATTGGTGTCTAAGGTAAGTCTGGCATCTCAGATCGATGGTTTTTAATTGGCAGTCTGCTTACCTGGCCATTTATGATGGTGTCTAAGACAAGTCTTGGCAGATCTTTCCATCGATTTTACTTACCTAACCAATGTGGTTAATTAAGTTTTTGATTAGGTTGCTTATTGATTCGTGCTAACCCATGTCACATAGAAAATTAGTGAGACTGATTTTATTTAGTGAGACTGATTTAGGTACCCATAAATCATAATTGATCCTAGTCCTCATCAATGACTTGTGAAGTTAGTGGGAAGACTTGACTTGGTGAAGTTAGTGGGAGCAAATTGGTCCATGTCCTTTCTATCCTTAAATCACTAATAATTTAAATTTTCTAAAATTATTAGATCCTTAAAATGATAAAGTTATAGGGATAATGGAGTCATAGCCTTCCATTAAGGTGTTTGATAATGGGTCCATTAACTCAATAATCATTGGAGGCCTAAAGGCCTGGTGCTTGTTGACTAATGAAATTATCATCCATCATATGATGACTTGGATGTGTCTCTTTAATGGTGGTTGGGTTGGCCAACCAAAGTTGGGCCTGATCATTCATTAGTTGGATGGGCCAAGTATGGTCATGTTAATGATTGGACCTAACTGGACCTTTTTCTGAGAAGGCCAAAGCCAACTGATCAAGGCCTAGGGCAAAATTAAAATTACTAAAAATTATTTAAAAAAATAATTGATTATAAACATATCCTTAGATGTACATGGGTGGGCCAACCAAAGTTGGGCTCGTGTGTAGTTTATGTGGATTCTAGTATCTATTAGGAAATTAAAGTAATTCCTCAAATTGGAGGTAGAGGCTATCAGTTCAAATAAAATAGTGGGAGAACCTTTAGACTAAAGTCCAAGTCTTTAGACTTAAAATGATTCATATACAATAGGTCATTATTCTCTATTAAGGCTAAATTCTAATTGCTCCTATCACCATTAGATAGTGAAGACTTATGGATCCAACTTCGATAATTAGTATCGAAAGTTGAATATTGGTTCAGCAATACGAATGAGTTCGTATTGGAGTTTTTGAGCCTAGTCAAAATAATTAGTCCAAGATTAACCCAAATCAAGCATAGTACTTCTAATGTCTGAAATAGGATCATAGGAAGAAGATTTGTCTTTCTTCCCTTGACCACAACAGGTTGAATAAGAGAAAAGAATAAAAGTTGCTCATTAAAAACGTTATATGATAACACCTTAAAACTTTTCTGTATGTAATTCTACTACCTAGGTATTAGATACTAGTGGTCTTATGCAATTCATTGCAAGGACTTAAGGTAAGTAGAATGTACACACCCTAGTTAGATTATGTCGTGGATGTCTATGTTTGGTATTACAGGCTTAGTCATATTAACAAGAACAAGATAAATGGATTAGCTTGAGAGGAAAACTTCGATATCAATGATTATGAATCATTGATAGTCTGTGAATCTTGTCTTCTTGGGAAGATGATAAAGTCATCCTTTACTGAAAAAGGTGAATGAGCCAATAACGTTCTAAGTCTCATACATAGTGATGTATGTGGACCTTGAACTTAAGTGCCAAAGAAAGACATTAATATTTTATTACAGACGATCTATCTGGGCATGGGTATGTCTGGGATGAATCATTTAAAATATTTAAATGATTCAATAATAAAAAAAAATAAATTGGTTAAGGTATTAAAACTCTTCGATCAGATCGAGGAGGCAAATACTTATTCAGTGAGCTTGTAACATATCTAGGAGAGAATAGGATTCTCTCTCAGTGGATTTTTTTTTGAAACATAGTATATCTAAAAGAAGATATTGAACTTTGTTAGACATGGTTCAATCCACAATAGGGTATACTTGTCTGCCTATTGCAGGGTTGTACTCTTATGACTATTTTTTTACTTTGAAAATTTATACCAAGTTAATCTACTGCATTGACTCCATATGGGATATGGATCGGACGTAGACCTAGACTCTCTCACTTTTGGATTTGGAGTTGATCAGCCTATGTCATATATTTGCACACAGATAAACTTGGATTCTAGTCCAATAAGTATTTAAGGTTTATTAATTCTGCTATGCTAAAGAACATAAGATGTTCATCAGCAGTAGGGCATTCCTTTTGGAAAGGAGTTCCTTAGAGAAGGAAATGATGCCTATCAAGTTGAACTTGTAAAAATTTGATTGGTAGAAAAGAACCAAAGTGATAAACCTACAGAATTGAATTTGGTCAGATTAAATTTGGAGCCCATTAAAGTGCCATCTTTAAGGAGATTCGGTAGAGTACCGCATTAGTCGAATACAGACTTTAGTGTCTAGGTCTAGGATGGTGATCATGTTGAGCTCGATGAGAACAACAAGGATCTGATCACCTATAAGAATACAGTGTAGTGGCTTGATTCTGAGAAGTTGCTTGGAGCCATATGATACAAATTGAAGTCTATGAAAATCAATAGTATATGGACACTAGTTGATCACCTGAAGAGATAAAATCCATTGGGTGTGAATAAATTTTTAATAGGATCAGAGTAGCGCAGACGGGAAGGTAAGGACCTATAAAGCCCATCCGAGTATCATCTCAAAGTTCGAACATATGTTCTGAACGTATATCTTAGTTATTGACAAAGACAAACCCTGCACTTATTATTGGCAAAATGTTTTGTAGTGTTATTACTTATGATGTTTGAGGATGAAATTCTCTTAATCCGGAATAGCATTCCATCATTGCAAGGAATAAAGGTTTAGCTGTCATCTTATTTATCCATATACGAGATTAGACATGGTATACTCACTAGAGGTAGTGAGCAGATATCAGTCTGATCCAAGTAAGAGCAACTGGAGGATTGTATAGACAATTCCTAAGTATTTGAGAAATACTAAGGTCCAGTGACTCAAATATGAAAGTGTTGACTTAAAATATATGGATGTTTTGATTTTAGTCAAAACAATATGACAACAAGAGAATGTCAACTGATAGGGACGCGATGCTGTCGTTAAGACATCGTGTTTATCAATTTAAATCCGACTCTTTACTTTTTAAATTAACTAAAAATTACGAAGAAAGTGGTGAGTCGGGTCGAATCCACAAAGAGACAATGCTTTATTTCTAAAATCTTTAATTCTTTTTTTTAAGAAAAGAAAGAAAGGATTTTTTTAAAAATTAAAATTAAAAAATAGATCTATAAATAAAAATAGAATTTAAATTATACAAAAATAAATTTGATACTAAGATATACTATTTAGATCTTAGCAACTACTTATAGTAAAATTAAAAAGAAATAAAGAATAAATAATTTAAAGAGCTAGAATTGAAAAGAATAATAAAACTTTCTTTATTAAATTTAAAACTAAGATGCAGAATTTAAATACAAAAAATTAAAGAAAATTTAGAATTTTAATATAAGAAATTAAAGAAAAAAGACTAGATGGAGATCGCAGATCAGCGTAGGCATGAAAGATGGTGTAGAAGCCGGCTCTTCTTCTCGGCACCGTTGCTTTGAAGCAGCCTTTAACCCATAGCCTTGGCTTCGCCCTATACCAAAGCTTCACCTTGATCGGAGACCCTATTGATTTCTTAGAGGCCTTAGGGATCCTTTTTATAGAGCTAGGAGGGCTGGATATTTATTTCTAAAGGCAATATGGGACTAATTGCCTTTGTAATCATCAAAATTCTGAATAAAATTTGAATTAAAAATAGCTCTGATATGACTCTGGTAAATCTGGATAAAATCTGGCCTATTCAATAGGAATCCAACGGTCCAAAAATCATCAAAATCGGATGCCTATCAGCCCAGATCAGGTCGGATTAAATTCTGGCCGTCCGATCGTGCTTGATCGAGGAAATCTGGCCGTAAATCGCACTTCGGGAGTCCTGATCACCGCCGGGAGCATTCTGGACCGTCGGATCGAAGTTGGAATCAGGCGCTGCCATCCGATGGTGATCCGAGTGAAATTGGCAACCGAAAAAAATGCTGACCGTCCGATCTTAACCGCAATCAACCGCAGCCGTCCGATCGCGCAATCACTGTTCCCATGGACCGCGTAGACCGGCCGCACCGCACACCGCAACCAATCAACGCTTCTGTTATCGCCGAGTGAAATGACCAGATTGCCCTGTGAGCCGCGATAAATTTCTGTAGACCCTTTAAGGGTCTAGGTCCACCACGTGGCAATCTCTGATTCGTCGGATTTTGCTGAGCTGGCGGTCCACGCCTGGATCGTAGACCGGCTGATGGCTTCAATGGCTGAGTCGGCTTTGATGGCTTGGCTTGGCTTGGTGGCTCGGCTTGCGGAGCCGGCTGAGCCATTTTCTTTTTTATTTAATTTTTATTTATTTTATATTTTTAAAAATTCATATCTTTTCCATTTTAGCTCCATTTTACTTAAAATTTATTTCGTTGTGATCAAAAAAATGAGCTCTTTCTATTGATAATAAAATTTTATTTTTTAATTTTTATTATTTTTTAATTAATTTTTTAATTAATAAAAATATGAATTTTTTCAAAAATTATATATAAATTGATTAATAATTTCTTAAAAATTAATATAAATTAATTAATAAATTAATAATTTTATTGATGAATTTATGATGCTTATCACACCCCCCAACTTAAGCTTTGCTCGTCCTCGAGTAAAGAAAGAATTTAGTTTTAAATACCTTTTAACTTTAGAGTTTTTTTACCTAATATGGCCATTGATATTCAGTAGAGCTTAAATGAGATATATCAATACTTATCAATAAAAATTAAGTAAAGAACATTAAATTTTTCAGAACTTTTTCTAAATTATCCCTTTATGATTTATCTAAATTTTCATATAGGCAAGTGTATTGCTACTTCCTGTCCTTCATTTATTGATTTTTATTTTTATATTTCTCCACTTTTTGATGCGAATATCATTGCTTACTTAGGCAACGGGACCCGGTTACTCGGTGGAAAATCAATATTTTTTTTTTTTTTTTTTGTTGTACCACTATTGAGTGTCTTAACTCCTTAAGCTTTCTATTTGATCCATGTAGCGAGTCTTGGGCCAATGACTCCCAAACCAGTTGGCTTTAGGGCA
>QRFJ01000422.1:185208-302375 GCA_006176705.1 Cocos nucifera
TACTTCTTGCATGTTAGGGTAAGCCTTCTTTGCATCTCTCGAGTTGGTTTTGGCATTATCTTCTGTATAAATATGGTGCATGCATATTGACGGACTAATTCCTTTTAAATCGGCAACGGTCCTATCCTATGGCCTCTTTATATGTTTTTAGAATATTTACCAATTGGTTTTCTTGTTCAGTAGTTAAGTTGGAAGCAATTATTACTGGTAGGGTTTTTTTTGATCCTAAATTACATACTTAAGTGATTCAGGTAAAGGTTTTAGTTCAAATTATGGTGGGGCCTGATTGAAGGACGTAGTGGTTCAATTTTTCGCTCAGGTAAGGCTCAATTTTCACTGACCAAGGTAATGATGTGATGGTTGAGGTGAATTAAGCAGGGTATTTACTTCCTGGGTTTGAGTTTCTTCAGTGGGTTCATCATCTTGTAGTAATCTAAGGAGGAATTAGATTCAACTATTTTATCTATCTGATTGATTACAAAGCAGTCTTCCTCCTCTTGGGTGTACTTTAGGGTATTAAAAACATTAATTCTTACTTTTTGATTTCCAAAAGAAATATCCATAGCTCCCATTTTACAGTTGATATTGGCATTGGCGGTTGCTAAGAATGGACGTCCTAAAATTATGGGATTTTGGTTCAGCTCTTTGGATGGTTCCATGTCAAGTATGAGAAAGTCTACAAGAAAAAATAACATTTATCTACTCTAACTAGAACATCCTCAATTAAACCACGGTTTTTTTATAGATCAATCAGCTAATTGCAAAAATGACTGATGTGGGTTTTAATTCTCCATCCCAAAATTTTTCATAAACGAGGTTGGAAGGAAGGTTTACACTAGCTCCTAATCTAGTAATGCTCGTCAAAGGTTATACCTCCAATAACACATGAAATTAAGGGTGCACCAGGATCTTTCATCTTTTGAGGTATTGGATTTAACAGGACAGCACTTACATCCTCCGATAGCATAACTCTTTTGGTGGTTCGTGGCTCACGCTTTTGGATGTAGAGTTCTTTAAGAAATTTAGCATAGGCTGGGACATGCTGAATTGCATCGACGAGGGGTAAATTAATATGAACTTGTTTAAATAGTTCCATTAGCTCCTTGTTGCATGTTTCTTGCTTTTTGCGAGAAGAGCCTGCTTCTAAGGCCGAAGGAAATGGGGCTTTGGGTTTATATGTCTCAACTAATTCATTTGTTCTCTTCTTTTCTTTATCGATCTTATTAGTGTCAGTACTAGTCTTAAGCTCAGGTTCTTCTATATGATTATCCTCTTCTTCAAATTTCTCATGTTGGCTAACATCAGTATTGGCCTCTATCACCTGGTCTTAGTATGGGTCCTTAAGAATCCTACCACTTCTAAGTTCAAATATTGCTTTGGTATTTTCTAATTAGGGGTTCTTAGGTGGAATGTTAGATGGATGAGTAAATCCAGGTGGTTGATAGACATTGGATGGATTGTTTTTAGGATTTGTAATTGGTTGGCTTGGTAATTGACCTGGTTCTCTCCTTATGCTAGACTCAGCTAATTGTCCTATTTAAGCTTCTAGCCTGAAAATTGATTGTTGTTGACTTAGAATTAATTGTTGAAGTTGATTGAATTTATCATTGGCTAGATTGGTCTGTTGATGAGGAGGTGGATATGAAGGCTGATTATAATACATTGGTTGAGAAGATTGACTAGGTTGTCCCTTATTATAGGCATAGTTCTGGTACTGGGGCCTATTTTGATAATTTTGAACTAGTGGAATTTGAGTCTGAGCCTGAGTCTATTGTGGTTTCTAAGAGAAATTAGGATGGTTTCTCCAATCAGGATTATATGAATTTGAATATTGGTTATTAAGTAGTTTGGAGTAACCTTGAGCAGCTTGGACTTGTTCTTGGATAAGAGGTGGTAATTGTGCAGTCGTGGGACATTCGCTTACATGATGTGTTGGACTAGCACAAATAGAGCTAATCTCCTGATAATTAGAAGCTGGTGTGTATTGTGCAGGGGATTGTTGACCTAAGATTTAGGAATTGATCTAATTTCTGGTGCAATAAGGTCGACTTTATCTAATTTTGTGGCTATTATATTCAAAATCTGTCTTAGAATTGAGTTCTGGAGTTTTGATCTCATAAATTTCTGCCCGTTTTTGTTGAGAAATTGATCTTTCATAAGAAGATAATGAAGCATGGTTAATAGAGTTTTCACTTAAAGTTTCAAATAAGGTATAAGCTTCATCCTCACTTTTGCTCATGAATGCTCCTCCACATGCATCAACCATCTGCTTATATTGATCTCCTAAACCTTCATAGAAAGCTTGTACAATTTGCCACTTAGATAGACCATGGTGTGGACATTTTCTAAGAAGTTCCTTAAGTCTTTCTCATGATTCATGAATTTGTTCCCCTGGAAGCTGAGCAAATCCTGTGATGGCTCGCCTCATAGTATTAGTTCGTCCTATAGGATAAAATTTCTTAAGAAATTCATGTTGCATCTCTGCCCATGTTTGAATTATTCTTCCTATGTGCAAGCCAGTACTTTGGCTTTATTTTATGAGAAAAGGGAACAAGTCAGTCTAAGGGCATCTCAGAAAAATTCTGAATTTTTACCCGTAGAGCAGATTTCTAAGAACTCATCCAGATGTTTGTAAGGGTCTTCATTGGCATTCCCATAAAAAGATGGGAGCATCTTGATTGTGGTCGACTTAATCTCATAGTGGCTAGCAGGGATATCAGGTATGTGGATGTAAGTCGATGGGTTGTAGGTGGAAGAAATAAAGTATTCCTTCATCTGCCTAGGTGGTTCTTCATGATTTCCAGCCATTTGATTATCTGGTCTTAAATGAATTAGTCTTTCAATTTCAGGATCTGGTTTAACTAGGTCAGGTAAAAGTGATCTTCTACCGTGCATGTACTAGTGCAATTTGATATATGGTTCAAATTTTTTTTTAAATTTTTTTAATTATTTTTATTTATTTATTTATTTATTTATTTTAAGAAAAGAAGAGAGAAAGAAAGAAGAGGAAAAATCTTAAAGAGTCTTAAATCTGGAGAAGATAGGGAGGAGTTAATTCGTGGTTTATGTTAGATATTATTTGGCAAACAAGTTAGGCAATCAATCCTGACTAAGAGTTATCCTAGATCTAGACAGCTCCTAACTGCCAAGATCACCTTCAAGCCCTCCAAATAGAGGATTAGCCAATCAACTGGCCAGGTAAGTGTAAAGTCGGTGGGAGTCCCTCCGTTGCTTGCCTTAGACACCAATTGTGCTTGGCCAGGTAAGCGAACAGAATCAATTAAGTAACCACCTTCTTTCGGGCCCAGTCATCCCTGAACCACTTTTCTAGACACCAGTCAAATTGATTAACCCTAACTTGGTTCAACTCTTAGGATTTCTTGTCCTATTGAGCTCGAATATCCTTAAAGGTTAATATCTAATTGATTTTAAGAGTTAAGGTTTGGGTTAATGCAGGATGCTGCTTGGTTGTTTGTGGGCTAAGGAAGGGTGATCAAATCCCCACCTTATCTTGTTTAATGGGTTGTGCTCTTAATTTGGTTTAATATGAAATATGCAAAAGAAAAAAAAATTTCAATCAAAGAGTTCTATGCAATTTAAACTAACTAATTAAATTATAAAAAGGCTTACCTTGACTCCAGCAATCACCAAAAAATAAGAATAAAAACTAATATGATGGATGCTCTAAATAATTAGGATTTCTAATCTTGTGATGAAATTTTTAATTAGGTTTACGTAGATAATATTTTTAATTAATTTAAAATAAAGTAAATATTAAAAATAAAGAAAGAGATTTAGGATTTAGGAATGATCTCACCGAATAGGATTGAGAGTTTTGTTCGTGCCCTAATCTTCCTTGTTCCTTTTTTTTATTTTTTCTTTTCTGCAAAATAAATAAAAAATAATGAGTAGGCAGTAAAAAAAAAATCAAAGAAATAAAGAAATTTTAATTTTTATGCCTCCCCAACAATGGCGCCAAAAACTTGATAGGGACGCGATGTTGTCGTTAAGACACCGTGTTTATCAATTTAAATCCAACTCTTTACTTTTTAAATTAACTAAAAATTATGAAGAAAGTGGTGAGTCGGGTCGAATCCACAGAGAGGCAATGATTTATTTCTAAAATCTTTGATTCTTTTTTTTTTTAAGAAAAGAAAGAAAGAATTTTTTTAAAAATTAAAGTCAAAAAATAGATCTATAAATAAAAATAGAATTTAAATTATGCAAAAATAAATTTGATACTAAGATCTACTATTTAGATCTTAGCAACTACTTATAGTAAAATTAAAAAGCAATAAAGAATAAATAATTTAAAGAGCTAGAATTGAAAAGAATAATGAAACTTTCTTTATTAAATTTAAAACTAAGATGCAGAATTTAAATACAAGAAATTAAAGAAAATTCAGAATTTTAATACAAGAAATTAAAGAAAAAAGACTAGATGGAGATCGCAGATCAGCGTAGGCATGAAGATGGCGTAGAAGACCGGCTCTTCTTCTCAGCACCGTAGCTTTGAAGCAACCTTTAATCCAGAGCTTGACTTCCACCCTATACCTTAGCTTCCCTTCCAACCCTCCTCCCTTTCTTAGAGGCTTAGGATCCTTTTTATAGAGCTAGAAGAGGTAGATATTTATTTCTAAGGCAATATGGGACTAATTGCCTTTGTAATAGTAAAAATTTGAATAAAATTTGAATAAAAATAACTCTATTATGACTCTGGTAAATCTGGTAAAATCTGGCTATTCGATAGGAATCCAACGGTTCAAAAATCATCAAAATCGGATGCCTATCAGCCCAGATTAGGTCGGATTAAATTCTGGCCGTCCGATCACGCTTGATCGAGGAAATCTGGCCGCAAATCATGCTTCGGGAGTCTTGATCACCGTCGGAAGCATTCTGGACCGTCGGAAGCATTCTGGACCGTCGGATCGAAGCTGGAATCAGGCGCTGCCATTCGATGGTGATCCAAGTGAAATCGACAATCGAAAAAAATGCTGACCGTCCGATCTTAACCGCAATCAACCGCAGCCATCCGATCGCGCAATCACTGTTCCCATGGACCGCGTAGACCGCTGCACCGCACACCACAACCAATCAATGCTTCTGTCATCGAGTGAAATGACCAGATTGCCCTGTGAGCCGCGATAAATTTCGGTAGACCCTTTAAGGGTCTAGGTCCGCCACGTGGCGATCTCTGATTCGTCGATTTCTGCTGAGCTGGCGGTCCACGCCTGGATCGTAGACCGACTGATGGCTTCAATGGCTGAGTCGGCTTTGATGGCTTGGCTTGGCTTGGTGGCTCGACTTACGGAGCCGGCTGAGCCGTTTTCTTTTTTTTATTTAATTTTTATTTATTTTATATCTTTAAAAATTTATATCTTTTTCGTTTTAGCTCCGTTTTACTTGAAATTTATTTCGTTGTGATCAAAAAAATGAGCTCTTTCAATTGATAATAAAATTTTATTATTATTTTTTAATTTTTATTATTTTTTAATTAATAAAAATATGAATTTCTCAAAAATTATATATAAATTAATTATTAATTTTTAATATTAATTGATAAATTAATAATTTTATTGGTAAATTTATTGTACTTATCATCAACTCATACCCTAATTGTAGGAGCAATCTACTGAAAAGGTTCTAAGTAGGATACTTTAGCCTATTCAATTAGTGATGTAGAGTACATCATGGCATATGATGCTGTCATGTAAGCTGTGTAGTTACCGAGGTTCATTAGTAGGTTAGGAGTGGCACCCTCCACCCATGGTCTAGTCCTATCGTAGCACTAGAGCCATAGCTTAAGTTAAAGAACCGAAGGACCAGCATATTCTGCATCATTTTCATCTTAGATATTTGATCTAGGTGATGTCGATCTTTAGAAGATCGATGTAAAAGGAGAACTTGATCGACCCATTTGCTAAGGCCTCGAAACTAAGGAGTTCTACAAACTCAAGTGGAAGATACAATATTTGATATTATTCTGATTGACGTTAGTCTAAGTGGGAGTTGTTGAAAAATATGTCCTAAAGCTAATCATCTAAGTAGTAGATGATTGGAATTAGTATATGAATTATCTAATAATAATAGTAATTTGGTTGTTTCATCATAAAAGTTCTATCTTTCTTAAATGAACTTCTAAATTATGATGAAGTTCTTAGAACCACAATCAATCGATAAAGAAGGATTTATCGAATGATTCTTAAATTGTTTACAATAAATGATAAGTTATTAACAAGAATAATAACTTATCGAGTGTAGATCATTGTATGCCATATACGTTGGTTGTTCTCATAACCAAGTGGTGTGGAGACACTGGTATGGCATCTAGATGAGATGTAGGAGTACATCTACACTGAACGTGATCAATGTAGCACTCTACTATCAAGAATAGCTAGCTAAGGCCAATGGGTATAAGTATCTCTCTGGCCTGAGATCGCCATGGTGACTTATGAGCAACTCACTGTACTTTAGTGCTATACTATATGTATTTCTAATATAGGTGATGAAAGATTTTTGAGTACAGTCAAGTACTTGCAGAGTCAGTGTATGAGTCAAGATAGGTTTGACCACTCTTAATTAACTTCAGAAAAAAAATGTCTCGCTGTGTTTCAATTTAGCAAAATCTAGGCCTGGATAATCCTCGTGAGGTGTCACGGGATTTGCAAAATTTTAAAACACAATAGAGATGACTTGTATGAGTGTTGATAGCATACTCGGAGTCGTCTTGAGCATTATTGGTCACAGAGATGAATTATATGGTAATTACGGGCCAGGGTTCTAAGATTGTTGCTTTGCATACATTCGACCTATCCGAACGTCGGAAACCATTGCTAGATGATAACTTTGATTGGTATAGAAATTGGTTTCTATACTACCAACTTAAATTCAAACCTATGGGGTCAAATACATTAGATCTTGTAACTTGATCTGATTAATCGATGATTGAGAATTGTTCTAAGGTCAATCCATCAATATGATTGATGTTTGACCTAATGCAAGTGTTGCCAGAGGATTGATTAGCAATTGGATTGCTAATTGGCTCAATTTGATTGAGCAATTAGGCTGAGATCAAGTTTAATTAAATTAGATTTAATTAGAATTAGTTTAGATTTAATTAGATTTAGTCTAATTAGTTTATTGGATAAGCTAATTGCAAGGAAAGAATAATTTCTTATTTGACTAGGACTTGGGTGCACCTGATTGACTTAGGATTTAAATCAGATTTAAATCTTAATTTAATCTAATTTAATTAGGCTTCTAGTTGGACTAGGATCATCTTTAATTAAATTATATTTAATCTAGTTTAAATAAAATTTAAATTAGATTTAAAATAATTTTAACCTAGTCAAACAAGAGGAGTCCCAATTGGACTGGGACTCTCTCTTTCACTTGCACCTAAGAAAGCCCACACCATATTTTAATTTTAGATTTTTTCTATATTTTTTATGCTTAAGAAATGATTTTCCACACCCCATTATCTTAGGAATTGGATTTAAATTTGATTTGATCAAAATTAGAAGGAAGTTGGAAATTGTTTCCTACTTGGAAGAGTCTTCCTTAACCCAAACTCCTCCCTCCCTTGTGCGCCAACTCTACCCATGCCCCTCTATCTTATTCAGCCCTTCTTTTTCTTGGTTTTGTGTATAAGAATCAGTGGTTACATGAAAAAATAAGTGGGAGGAGCATCCAAGAGTTGGACGCCCCATAGAAGTACTCCTTTGACTAGGTTTTGACCTAGTCTTGCAATAAAAGGTGGACGTCTTTTATGAGATGGTTTAAGGACATAAAAAATTCTAAAAAAATTATGAAAAATCAAAGAAGAAGAAGGAGAAGACGTGAAGAATTTGTGGTGCCAAGATTCTTGGAGAAGAGCCCTCAATTAAGACATTAAAGATTGATGTCTTGAAGAGACAAGGTAAGAGAAGATTGTCTTCTCTTATATTTTTCTTTTATGTTTCTCTCTTCCTATTTTATTTATAATTTTTATATGATAAAAATATGAGAGAGAGAGAGAGAGAGATAGAAAGAGCTTGAGGAAAGATGGTGCCAAGATCCTTAGAAAAAAGGTCTTTATTTGGACATCAATCATTGATGTCATGAAGGCACAAAGGTAAGAGAAGATTATCTTCTTTTTGTTTTCTTTTGAGTATCTTCTTTTTGATTATTCTTTATGATTTTTATCTGATAAAGATCTGAGAGAGAGAGAGGAAGAGGGCATGGGATCTGTGCTCCAAGGTATTGGGGCATAGTGATCATCTTTGGACATGATCTGATCATGTCCTGATGCGAGAAGAAGAAGAAAAGAAGGTCTTCTCTTAAGGTTTCTTTGAGAACCCTTCTTCTCCTTTTTTGTGGGATTTTTGTATGAATAAAATTAGTAATATTAGATCTAAAAACTTAGAAAAAATTCTAGAGGAGAAGGTCCCCTCTTGTCCTAGCATAGAGATATTTTCAGGACATCAATCATTGATATCTTGAAGGAGAAGATTTGTCTTCTCTTAGGATTTATTTTTTCTTGATTTTATTTTTTGATTTATGGGTGATCCAAGAGTTGGATTCGTTTCTTATTCCTCCTCATGTTCTTCATCTCTTGGATTGTCCAAGAGATCCAAAGAACATATATTTGATTAACCATCAGGAGGGATCCACAAGAAGCTAGCACTTCAAGCAGATCTTTGTTCGATGAACCTCCGATCTATATTACAGGTTCATGTGGATCACCTGTAGAGGTCGGACACTTGTGCGACTCTAAAAGCAATAATGGATTCAACTACAGAGTTCTCGACCCATGTAAAGGTAAAAGATATGATCTCTTGGTGACTTAGATGTGATCTAGGATTAGATCTAGAATTATTCTAGATCTAGGTATTGATATGATTAATACCACTTATAATTAATTTAATTTTAGATTTATATTTGCACCATAACATGTTATAGATCCTTGATGTAGGGTTTTATAATTTGATTACATGTATGTTGTAGATTAAATAGTTTAATCTATATCTTTCACTACTCTATATTTTGAAAAAAAATTTAAAATCTATGCATGAAACCCTATATGTTTCCTATCACAACTATCACCATCAGTTTGTTACACTCTCCATTTATGAAAGGAACCCTTTAGATACATTTTCCTCTAAGCTCTCTTTTTCTTTCCATGACTCTATTTCTTTATTTTCTGAGCACTCCATTCCAGTTAGCCAGAGAACTAATTTAAGCATCGAAGGATCCTACCAATGCCACCCACCTTCGATTTGAACTTTATTTTGCAGTCCCATTGGCGGCCTCATCTTTCCAACTCCAACTACCTCCGGTGTCCTCATAGATATTTGTACTAATAGGATTGGCGCTAGAGTAAGGGCCTCTGAGCTCTTGTTCTAAAAGGAGTGCCCAATCGATCTTATCTGCCTTCTTCCTCTCTTAATCTTTTGAATCCACCTTCATTTAATCTCTTCTTGCTTCAAAAATGTCCCCAAAGAAGGCAACCACCCAGTGGTCTACTACTTCTATTGCCAAATCCAAGCTAGATCTACCTATCCCAGCTTCATCGCTAGCATCTCGATCTTCTCTACCGGCAGTCATGGTGGATCTAGAGTAGTTCAACTTGTTGATGCAGCAGGTTCGAGGCCTCATCGAAATGATGCAGGCCATGTAGCAGCCCCCGATAGTAGTCCAGCTAGAGAGATCCCTATCGGAACTTCAAGAATCGGTATAAAAAATGGCCACTTAGGTTAGTAGACCCATTACCCTCGAGAAGGGGAAGCGAAGAGTAGGAAGCCCTTGCTTCGATCATCTTTCTTCTTTGGAGAAGACTTTCTCTATTTATAGTTGGTAGCCCTCTGAGATCCATGATCGAGATGATGCTCTTGATCAGAATCTTTAGGACATGAATAAATGGATTGAGGAGCTCTACCATGCCATCCCGATTCATCATGATAAAAACTGCATCGATCCCCCCTTTACTGCACAAATCATGCAGGAGCCCATCCTGTTGAACTTCAAGCATCCTCAGTTTGAGACTTATGATGGCACCACCAATGCTGCCGACCACCTTGAAGCCTTTAGAATCATGATGCTGCTTCATGGTGCTTCTGACGCCATCCACTACTGAGCTTTTCCCTTTACTCTAAAAGGAGCAACGAGGAATTGGTACGTGGGCCTTAAATCGGGTACCATTTTTTCTTTCGATCAGCTGAGCCACGAGTTTGTAGCTCATTTTATCAGTAGCCAACACCAAAGATGAGGTTCGAACTCCCTAGTTAACATCAAGCAGAAGGAGAGAGTCTATCCAAGCTTACGTCAGCCACTTCAATGCTGTTGCTCTGAAGGTCCGCAACTTGGATCAGTCCATTGCTATGGCAACATTGAAGGACGACCTTCAGAAGGATGATCTTCTTTTCTCCTTAGAGAAGAAGTACCTCCGAGACTTTGCCGACATGCTGACCTGGGCCAAAGGCTATGCTCGAGCAGAGAAAGCCTTCAAACCAAAGGATGATGAAGCCGCAAGAAAGTAGCAAGTGGATGAATCCGACAAGCTCGCACTTAAAGAAAAGTCGAGTGAAGCTCGGCCACACTCCCAAACTCTTTCTGAGCATAGACAAGCCTAAACTCCTCGAGCTCATCGATAAAGAAGTCTGAATCAAAGAATCTTGCAGAACTCCCCTCCCAGAAGATTTAATAACTATGCTCTCTTAAACACCTCGAAGATCCAAGTGCTGATGGAGATAAGAAAGCAGCTACCAGGGTCGGAGAGAATGCGAACTCACCCAGCCATGCGCAATCCCAATAAGTACTGCCTCTACCATCATGACCATGATCACGATACTGAAGAATGTATCCAGCTCTAGAACAAGATCGAGGCACTGATCAGAAGAGGTCAGCTAGTTCGATTTATTAGGCACCAAGAAGATCATCCAAGAATTCCACCATGGCTTGAACCATCTTGGAGGGACGAACCACAAGAAGATCAGCCTCTCCTTGGAATCATTAACACTATTGCTAGGGGACATCGGCAAGAGGAGGCCAGTAGGTTGGCAGAGCCAGCAAAGAAGCAATAGACTGAAGAACCCATCACTTTCACTGAAGAAGATGCTCAGAGAGTTTAGCTTCTGCATAATGATGCGGTTGTAGTCATTTAAAATATTACTGATTATGATGTATGTCATATTTTAATTGATAATGGAAGCTTTGTTGATGTCTTATTTTATGATGCTTTCTCCAAAATGTCTATATCTGATAGCAGAATTGAACCAATAAGCTTTCCGTTACTGGGATTCATAGGTAATGTAGTGCCAGTGAAAGAAATAATAACATTGCCAGTGGTGGCAGGTCAGAAGCCAAGATAGTCCAAGGCTCAAATTGATTTTTTAGTGGTAAAAGCACCCTCCACCTATAATGCAATCCTTGGCCGACTGGTTTGAATGCACTCCAGGCTGTGGTTTCAACTTATTACCTGAAAATGAAGTTCTTAACAAGGCATGGAGTCAGGAAGGTCAAAAGAGACTAGGCATTAGCTTGGCACTGCTACAATATTGCTCTATAGGGAGGAAGGTAAGCAGATCCTTATCCAGTGGATGGGCTTGATGCCCATGATAATCTATTTGAAGAAAGTGAGGAATGTATCGATGACCTTATGGAGGTTCATTTGAATGATGGAAATAAGAAACATACTATAAAGATCGACTCCAATTTGAAAAAAGAAGTCAGAAAGCAGCTCATCGCCTTCTTGCAAAAGAATGTTGATATTTTTGCCTGGGTGCCTACAGATATGCCTGGGATTGATGTAGACATAATGAAGCATCGTCTGGGTGTGGACCTTAAATGCTGGTCAGTGAAGCAAAAAAAACATAGTTTTGCATCTGAGAGGTAGAAGACTATTGTAGACGAGGTCGACAAACTTCTCAAAGCAGGATTCATTCGAAAAGTGCTCTATCCAGACTGGATCGCAAATGTCATTCTCATTAAAAATGTAAATAGCAAGTGGAGGATGTGCATAGACTTCACAGACTTGAGAAAAGTTTGTCCAAAAGATAGCTACCCTCTATCCAGAATTGATCAATTGGTGGATGCAACTTCGGATCATAAAATCCTCACCTTTATGCATGCCTTTGTTGGCTATAACCAAATCCGGATGGCATCAGAGGATGAGGAGAAGACTGCTTTTATTATTGACCATGATTTTTATTATTACAGGATCATACCCTTCGGGCTTAAAAATGTAGGTGCAACTTATTAGCACTTGATAAATAAGATCTTCAAGGAGCAGATCGGCTGCAACATGGAGGTTTACGTAGATGATATGCTAGTTAAAAGCCAATCTTCGCTGAATCACATTGCCGATCTTGAAGGAACCTTCAACATCCTTCAAAAGTACAAGATAAAACTGAACCCTACAAAATGCGCTTTTGGAGTAACGTTGGAAAAGTTCCTAGGATTCATGGTGTCAAGATGCGACATTGAAGCTAATCCAGAGAAGATCAAAGCCATTCAAGAGATGATAGCCCCCTTGAAAATAATAAAAAAAGTTCAGCACCTCACAAGCAAGGTAGCAGCCCTGAATCGCTTCATTTCAAGGTTAGTGGAGTATTGTATGCCCTTCTTCCAAGTACTCAAACCACCTAAGAACTTCAACTAGACTCTTGAGTGCCAGTAGGCCTTTTGAAGAATTAAAGAACTATCTTTATTCATCTCCACTCCTAGCCAAGCCTAAACCTAGAGAAGAGCTGTTCTTGTACCTTGCTGTGTCTCCAATAGCTATTGGAGCCATCTTGGTTAGAGAAGAAGCTAAAGTTCAGAAGCCGATCTACTATATAAGCAGAGTCTTGAGGGATGCAGAAATAAGGTATACCAAATTAGAAAAACTAACTTATGCCTTGTTGATTATAGCCAGGAAGCTCCAACCTTATTTTTAGGGACACATAATTACTCTCCTTACTGATCAACTCATCAAGGCAGTTCTTCATCGATCGATATCTCCAAAAGAATAGCAAAGTGGGCGATTGAGTTAGCTGAATTTGATATTCATTTTCAACCTCAGCCATCCATTAAACCTCAAATACTAGCTGATTTTATAGTGGAGTGCATTATTTTGGATATGACTAAATCAGAGCACCAAGAAGTTCATATCCCCGGCTTCCCTCAAGAAAAGACTGATCTTCTTAAAAATTTTTAGGCACTATATGTTGATGGTTCATCCAATGCTTTTAGAGCAGGTGCATGCTTGATTCTCACTAATCCAGAGAGGATTGTGGCCGAATATGCTTTACGCTTTGAGTTTTTCATTACCAACAATGGGACTGAATATGAAGTTCTAATCTCGAGACTAAAGATAGCTAAAGAATTGAAAGCAAAATATTTGGAGGTTTATCGTGATTCTCAACTAGTGGTGGGGCAAGTCAGTAACACCTTTGAAGCTTGGAAGGAAGGTATGAAGAAATATTTGGAAAAAGTGAAAGATTTAATCATGGCCTTTAGTAGCTTTGAAATTCAGTAGATCCCCAGAGCAAAAAATATCAGAGCCGATCTTCTTTCTAAATTAGCCACCTTAGCCCCAAATGAACTACTAAAAGAAGTCCTCTTTGAAGTCTTGCAACACCCATGTTCGGAAGAACCCCAGGCAATAATGCAAGTCGATCATGAGCTCAGCTAAATTGATCCATTGATTTCTTATCTCAAAGATGGAATTCTTTTCAGAGACCATAAAGAAGCTCAAAAGTTAAGAAATCAAGCTTTCCACTGTATTTTATATGAAAATAAGCTGTACAAGAGGTTGTACTCCTTACCACTCCTCAAATATCTCCAACCCTCCAAAGTTGATTATGCTTTGAGAGAAGTTCATGAAGGAACATACGAAAATCATCTGGGGATAAGATCCTTATCATATAAGTTACTTCGGTAGGGACACTAATCACTAATAATGGATGCTAGTTCGTAGGAGCAAAGTTTGATGAATTCTATGAAGACTTGAATATTTTCCACCACTTCACATCAGTAGCTCATTTATAGGTGAATGATGATATTGAGATAACTAACAAAACTTTTCTTCAAGAGATAAAAGAAAAGCTTGAAAGAGTAAAAGGAACATGGATGGACGAACTCTATCATGTGCTATGGGCTTACAGAACTACTCAAAGATTGTCAACTAGAAAAACCCCTTTCGCATTGGCTTTGGGATAGAGGTAGTCATCTTAGTTAAGTTTGAACTTCCTTCAAAGTGAGTTGAAGCTTTTAATGAATAGAACAACTCACAGGATCTTAGAACAAATCTTAATCTATTAGAAGAAAAGTGAGAGAAGGCTCAAATCCGAATGGCAGCTTATAAGCAAAGAGTAGTCCGCTACTACAACTCCAGGGTTAGAGTAAGACATTCAGAGTAGGAGATTTGGTGCTTCGGCTAACAGATATTTTACAACCTCAAAATTAAGAAAAGCTCACCCCAAACTGGGAAGGCTCCTATGAGGTCATGAAAATCATCCAATTGAGAATATATTATCTAAAGGAGCTCAGAAGATCAGCACTTTCATAACCTTGAAACTTGGAGAACTTACAAATATATCATCAATAATCTTGCCTCAATAAAACTTTCTTATTTCAATATTTTTATTCTTTGGTGCAAAACTATATGATGGCAGGAAACAACTTAACCGAACTTCAATTTTAAATGAAATAGAAGGCCTCCGATTATTTAAGATAGAAGGTTAACCTCATCCAAGCGAGGGTGAAGGTCTTCGATTATTTAAGATATGGGGTTTGTTGCCCAACAAGACAACCCAAGAGGGAGGTGAATTAAATTTTTTAAAACTTAAAATAAGTTAGGTGCTGTTTTCAAAAATAAGTGATGTGATGGTGTATGCTTTAGTTCTAAGTATGCAGAAATGCAGAAATATAAATGCAATAAAATGAAGTAAATAAGACAATCATAAATACTAAAAAATTCATAGTAGTTCGATGCTCCTTGCACCTACGTCCACTTCCCAAGGCCCACTTAGGAATTTCACTATAATCTCTCTAAGATTACAGTCAAATAGTTTTCTAAGGCTCACTATCCAAAATCTAATTAATTTTTATACCGACTCACCAACCACAACCAACCTCTACGCCAATCCTTGGCTTACAATACAATTTTCAGGCTTGGATAAGTCTTCTCCTTAGCTTCAAAATTCTATTGAAGCTAAGTTACAAGAAAGAGAAAAATTGAACAACAAAAATGAACAAAAAGCTCTTTTGATTAACAAATAAGTCAATGAAGCTTTTTGGAGTCTTCTTGGAGAGAGGATTTTGAACTATTTGAGTTTGTCTTCTTGTAGAATGGAATCACTTGATTTTACGTTTCTTGGAGTTGGAAGTGGAATGCTCTCTTTTCAGAGCTCTTTTTACTCTTTCTCTTAACTTTTTGATTCTTTTCAATGATTTAATTATCATGTATCCGGATGTTTTGTAGGTGATTTTCTATGTTTGGAAGGCTGGAGAACCCTATTTGACCGTTGAAGAAGCAAAAATGACCATTTGAATCCAATCTGTACAGTTTTAGATAGTCTGCAGAAACTAGCCATTGGAGCTCGAGTTGAACCTCGAGTCGACTCGAGCATCAACTCGAGGTCATTTGCTCCGCTCATTCCTCAGCTCGAGAGTTTCTATATGAAGATCAGTCTTTCTATATTTTACTGAGACTTCAGCTCGTGGACCTTGAGTCGACTCAAGCCTCTGCTTGAGACTGTGCCAGACTTTGCTTCAAAATTATCATCTTCTTTATTTCTCCTAAGACTTCGACTCGAGAACCTCGAGTCGACTCAAGCCTCTGCTCGAGATCTTGTCCCAAAATCATCATTCTCTGAATTTTCACTGAGACTTCAACTCGAGCCTCCGCTCAAGACTGTTCCTTCTGAAACTTCTGCATGCCAGTTTGCGTATCAACTCGAGCTGAATAACAAGTCGAACCATGAGTTGACTCGTGGGTTTCTTAAGCTAAAAAATTTTAGTTTTTCCAAAAATTTTTCTCTTCATTTCTAATTTGGGGATATCCTTTACAAACCTTGTTTCACGTATGATTTATGCTTCAAAAGCCTCCAAATCCCCTCTATAAATTTTTAATTGCATTTATATGAAAGTTTTATTTGGTACTTTAAAATGCATCCTGAAACATGATCTCAATAACTTTATTAGTTCAAATATATATTCAAATATTTTGTTACTCATCAAAATCAATCCTTGGGGTCAACAAGATTAACCTCCTCATAGTGAGAGTGAAGGCCTCCGATTATTTAAGATAGGAGGTTAACCTCATCATCGATGAGGGTGAAGGCCTCCGATTATTTAAGATAAGAGGTTAACCTCATCTAAGTAAGAGTGAAGGCCTCCGGTTATTTAAGATAGATGGTTAACCTCATCGTAGCAAGGATGAAGGCCTTCGATTATTTAATACAGGAGGTTAACCTCATCCAAGCGAGGATGAAGGCCTTCAGTTATTTAAGACAGGAGGTTAACCTCATCATAGCAAGGATGAAGGCTTCTGGTTATTTAAGATAGGAGGTTAATCTCATCGTAGTGAGGATGAAGGCCTCCGATTATTTAAGATAGAAAAAAATGGGGAGAGGCTCTTTCAACGACCCTTTTGTACCCCAATGACCTTGTTAGAGATAGGAGGAGGACCTCGTCCTAGCAAAGGTAAAGGCCAACCATATTAGAAATAGGAGGAGGACCTCATTCTGATATGGGTCAAAGAGGATAGGCTCTTCAATGACCCTTTCATGCCCCGATGCCCTTATTAGAAACAGAAGGAGAACCTCATCCTAACAAAGAAAAAGATCAAATATGCTAGGAATAGGAGGAGAACCTTATTCTGACATAAGAAAAAATCTTTAAATATTTAAGAAGGAAAGATAATTTCGTCCAAGCAAAAGTCATGATCAACCACAATCGAGATTAGGGGACCTCATCCAGACACAAAAGATGCGAAGACCTAATTATGCAAACTAGAAAAAAAAAATCTACCCAAGGACCATCGTCTACAATCAAAGGGTACTTATGTTGCGGTGAACTATAACCATTATCGAAGGACAGCTCTACAATCACGAACAACAAAAAAGAAGAGAGTGAAGAACTATACAAGCATACGACTGAGATGAAACAAATGAAAAGTAATGTCTCATTAAAATAAAAGTTTAATACATGGAAAGATCTACAAGATTAGTTATAAAAAAAAAGAAAGAAAAAAAGAAAAAAAAAGATGAAGTCCTACTCAGAGTCGGACTTCGAGCTGCCAGCTCCAGCCATTACAAGAGAGAGTTTTAGGCCTTCTATTTTTTCTTTGAGCCTCTTCCTCATTGCCAAGCTCTCCCTCAGCATCCTCTCCCATTTGCGTGATTCTTGCTCTGTCTCTCTCAACCTCTTCTTAAGAACCGTGGATTCGGCCTTTGCATTCTTGATGGCATCTTCTTGATAAACCATCTGGATCCTTAGCTACTGTAGCTCGATTTTCTTCTTTTCATATGACTTAGATAGTCTTTCCATGATCCTCCTTAAAGCAAGGAGTTCGTCTGATTCCTTGCTAGGTCTAGCTTGAGCCCTATTGGCCAACTGTTTCTAGAGTCTCATCACTTCGCTATTGGCAGTCCTAAGTTTTCTCTTATAATCATTGATCTCCTCGCTCCAACAAAATCGATAAGACTTATAATTCTCTTCGGTGTCGCATAGTTATTTCTAAAGATCAAAAAATCTTTTTGACCAGTCCTAGCCATACTCCTCTTGGCTTTAAGATTGAACTGTGCTCTATTTCAATCAAACGATCTTCTCATTCACTCCACGGAGTTCAGCTTCAAGGGAGAAGATCTTAGCGGATATAACCTAGGCCTTATCGCTACTGAGCTTCTTCATCTTTTCTAGCTCTTCAATCAAGTGATGCTTCTTGTTGATATAGTCCATGGCATCCTTCTTATGGACTTGATGGAGGTGGTTGATCTCAACATTAGCTTTAGTGTAATTATTTTTGAATTTTTGAAGCTCTCCTTGCATTTTTTCTAACTTTCTTTTAAGTTGATGAACCTTCCTCCTTAAGTTTTTTACATGGGCCTTCAGGAGAACACCCTGAGGTAAGGGATCGGCTTCGACAGGAGACTGCACTTGAAGCATAAAAGCATCACAACATAGATTTCAAAAAAGAAAGAAATTTGCTCTCAAAATAAACTTATCTTCATTAATCAAAATGCTTTTCAAGTATAGAAAATGAAACAAATGAAAAGGAAAAATACAAAATTGAAGGTCTTAGATCTTTGGGGGAGTAGTCAAGGAGTTCGGTGTAGCATCAGTCGACCTCGACTCTTCAACAGCAGGCTCGATAGGGGGAGGTCGGCTGCGGCGATTGATGGTCCTGTCTCTTCTCCAGGAGCTCCTTCGACTAGGAAGCTAAGGTCGAGCTCGAGAAATTTATTAGCCATCCTATCCTTGTAGAGCTCGAACCTCTTGATGAAGGCTTTTTAGCTAAACTTGATGTTCAAGTCTCTCATTTCAGAGGAGACCTTGAACTCCTTTACTGCCTGGGCATTCGCCTTCGAGATCTGTCTTGAAACCTACTCCTTCAGTTCGGCGATCTCGGCTTCAACCTTCTTCCTCCTCTCCTCTTCTAAGGCCAAAAAGACCTTTAGTCCCACCAATGTTTGTTCTTCCTTCTTGAGCACCTCTTGAAGACCCCCAATCTTGGCAGCCTTATTCTTTATGAGGCAGTCGACTTCGACGACTTTCTCCTCCTGGAGATGACTGACCTCGGCTTGGTGATCCTCCTAAGCCTTCAGCACTTTCGACCTTAAGCGATTCACCATTTTAATGTGGACAAGTAATTGATGATCCGATTGCAAGGAGTAAATTAGGTTACGCATATATAAGAAAAGAGAAAAAATAAAAGATAAAATGATTACCTCAAGGAAAGCCCTGAGAGAATCCCAAGTGCGCTGCTCATAATTGAAGTAAAAAATCTTGTCTATCACCTCAGGTAGGAAAAATTCATCAAACAAATCCCTAATAATATCCTAATTGTAGAAGAAATTTTCTTCCAGGTCTTTGTTGTCATCATTGGACTCATTGAGACGAGCCTTATGCCGTACCTTTACGGTGACCAACTTCTTTTTCTTCTTTTTTTCTCTCTTTTCTCTCCTCCAATAGGAAGCTCTGGAACTTGAACTTTAGTAGGAAGACTTGAGGATGTAGGAGGCACCGTGGCCCCATCAGTAGCACCAACCTCGGTAACAGGGGCAATCTCGACGCCATCAGCAATCTCGGGAGCAGCGGTGGCATTGGCAGGTGCCGCAGAGCTTGAAATATTGACCCTTACCTTTTTTGAACCCTTGCCTAATGCCTTCCCTTTTTCCTTGCGAGCTTGAAGTCTCATAGCAAGCATCTCGACTGCCTTAGCGTCTATCTCTACAATAAAGAAGGAGTCACGATCAAAACAAAAAAAATACAAGAAGAAAACTTGTGAAGTGCAGAGATATACTAGCAGGATTGAGAGGACTCAAGCCCATATTGAATAAAGTCTGATCTTTCAGAAGTTTGGATAAGAGGAGGATCCGATAGTTCCTGAGTCTATTGGTAGAATCAAGATCGTCTCTCTTTAAACTAGGAGCTCGGTGGACTAACTCTCTAAGAAGACCCTAGAGAGAAAACCCTAATTTTAGATTTGGATAGGACACAAAGAAGAACCTCTCCTTTCGATTGTGGATAGAGGAAGGGACACCTTTCAACAATCATTTCTTGCTGAACTGGGGTGAGAAGTACTACCAGTCTTTTACGGAAGGATGACGTTTAAAGGTATAGTAGTTTCGGAACAGAAAAATAGTTGGACAAATTTTAGCGGAGAGACAAAAGGAGATGAATCCGATAATAAACCTAAAGGAGTTCGGTACTATAGAAATAAAGAAAATATTCAAAAAATGGAAAAGAGCAACTACAAAAGGGGGAGAGGAAGTCTCAGTCTGGCATGAAAAGCTTTTAAGTATAAACAAAAATGGCCTGGAGGAGGAAAACAAGCCCGGTCACTTAGTTCAGGGAGTTTTAATTCGTACTCAAAAGGGATTCCGCATTGGATCCTAATTAAGAAAAGATCGTTCGGGGATAAGGAACAAGAAATAGTGCCGGGTATGAAAGTCGAATGGGGTACATCCCTAGGTTCGGTCTCTTCTTTGGAGTTAGGATTTAGGAAGGTCGGATCGGACGAACTCCTAGAACTGGTGGACCAAGAAGCTTCCGAAGATGTTTGGATCAAACAAATACCAAAAAATCTTTGAAAAATTAGGAAAAATATAGTAGAACCTCGAAGAGGGAAAACGATGAAACTCACTTGTGAAATCCAGAGAAGATCTAACAAAGTATGGAAAAGCATAAAAATCAAAAAAGAAGGGCAAGAAACTGATCTAAACTAGTTGAGGAACTGGAGAAGATGATTGAGAGAATGAGATGTGATCGGAAAGGCATAGATGGCCGGAGGAATCATAAGGGAGAAGGGCAAGGCACTTGGAGGCAATGAAGAATAAAGGAGGGAGGAGAAAGAGAAAATGCAAACAAATATGGAAAGTTGAAAGGAAGAAAAAAAGCTTAAATAGAAGGGCAAAACTAGAGAAAGTTGTGATTGCAGGATCTCTTCAGCTGACCCCAACCCATCACGTGTCCCACTCACTCTTGGTGCCTAACGAAACAATAATTGTGCTATACATGGAGCTCCATGCTAGACGAGTCTTCGAGAGAATTTATCCTTTCAGGTTATTTGGCATTAAACTTCAATGCCAATTCAGAAAAGCCAAAAGATTTCATTCTCCAAGAGTGGGAAGCTGGTAAAGAACTTTGGCTGCAGTAATTTTTTTGTACTCTCTTCATTCGAAATTTAAACTCGGGAGTAAGGGGACAAGTATTGGGGGTAAAACAACTCCCACCAAAGTTATTATCCGTCGACCCTCATTCTGAAGGAATTCATCGATCCTCTCAACAACAAGTCCATACCATGAAACTTGTCGAAGGCACATTAAAGTCTAGCCAAACGATCTTGAACAGTAAAGAAATATTATTATTTAATTAATCTTGCTTCTTAACTTAGAATGAATGATAGGACCAAAGTTCAACCCTCCTTGATTGGTGACGAGCTTTGAAGATAGTTGAAGTTCTATATTATGGACAACGCGCTCCTTCCAGTTGAACTCTTCTGATCGCGCTTCTTTCAGTCGGACTCCTTCCAGTCGTGCTCCTTCTAGATGAACTCCTTTAGTTGCACTCCTTTCGGATGAACTCCTCCAGTCAGACTCCTTCCGGACGAGCTCTTCCAGTCGTGCTCCTTCCGGACGAGCTCCTCCAGTCGCGCTCCTTCCGACAGCGCTCCTTCTAGATGAACTCCTTCAGTCGGACTTCTTTCGGACGAACTCCTCCAGTCGCACTTCTTCCGGATGAACTCCTCCAATCGTGCTCCTTTCGGACGAACTCCTCCAATTGTGCTCCTTCCAATAGCGCTCCTTCCAGTCGGACTTCTTTCAGATGCACTCCTTTCAGTCGTGTTTCCTTCAGTCGAAGTTCTTCCATTCAAATATCTTTTAGGATGACCTTCTCCCAGCCACTCGCAAACCTACTTAGTCTATGTTACGCCTGTCAGCAGGAGCCATCCAAAAGGACATTGTTAAACCATTGATTCATGACAACTGCTCCACGAAGGATGGAGCACAGTACTTCAGATCTTAATTTAGGAGGCACCTATCTGCACACGATCCAGGAGGCTTTTGAACTTTTTAAAGCCACTAAATATTACCCCAACAGATCTCAACTGGTTATAAGTTCACTGTATATATTGAAGTCTTCAACCTACGTCCGAACTCCAACAAATGGATCTTAATCGCCTGCAAGTCACGATAAACGATAACTCATCCTCCGTAACAAACTCTATGTGACCTGAGTGGCCCACTATCACATGGTTATGGCTGTCACTATCAGTTTGTTACATGCTTTGTCTATAAAAGAAACTCTCCAAATATATTTTTCTCTAAGCTCTCTTTCTCTCTCCGTTACTCTGCTTCTCTGTTTCCTCAGCACTCCATTTCAGTTGGCTAGAGAACTGATTTGAGCATCAAAAAGTCCTGTCGGAGCCACCCATCTCCGATTTGAACTTTATTTTGCAGGTCTCGTCGACGGCCTCACCTTTCCAACTCTAGCTATCTCCGACGTCCTCATAGATTTCTACACCAACAGATGGGTTGGAACTTCAATGCTAAAAATTCTATTATTCATCTTAAGTCAAAAAGCAAAGTTAATGAAATAGTATTTTTTTTTATTATTTAAGATTGTTCAGTCAAATTTTAGTAGACTTTTGATAAGTTCTACAGTCAAAAATTGTTGCCAAGAAGATCAGCAGATTTTTATAGAATGAAGATCAGCTGCCAAGAACTTCGATGGGGATTATTTTACCTTCAGTATGAACCATACTTAAAGTAGCCGTATGATAGATTATTGTGGGCGAGGGGTCACTAGAGTTTGCTACATTATATATATAATTCTCAAGATAAGCAGGTGGCTTCCCGTTTCTGTCTGGTCGTGATTTTCCTGCATATGAATTTGCCGTGCTCCCCCTGACTAAATTACCATCGGCTTCTTTTGTGCACGTGACGTTCTTCGAAGTTTGTATTGGGGCAATTTCTTTATGTGTGAGCTGATCTGATGGAAGAGAGGTCATTTATGGGTCAAAGTGCAAACATTCATTGACCTCCTCATCATCTGCCCCATGAGTTAGACTTTCGTTTGCACAATTCTGCCAAGGGCCCTCATTGTGTGGACCGTGATCCATTGGTGAGTCTGGTATGGTAAAGTGCTTGGCCTCATTAGGGACAAAGCCAAAATTAGACTCAAAATTTGGCAAAGGTACCATTGGCCCATTGCCCTTCGAGTTCTCAAAAGTCATAAATTTTCCTTCATCTTGAAAGACAAATACTTCATGGGTATTGAGATCATACAACTTCTAACCTTTTTGATGCACTTCCAAGTTCTTGGATAAAATTTATCGTGGATTCCAGATCTCCAATAAGCATAACAGATAGATCCAAAAATCTGAATATAATCATAACTTGGTTTGCACTCATATATCATCTTGTAACATGTTTTACCAAATAACAATTATGTTGATGTGTGATTTATTAAGTGTTCTATGATTAACACATATTCCCCCAAAAACTTGATAGGCAATCCTGCTTGAGATTTTAAGGCTCTTACTATATTTAGGATGTGTCAGTGTTTTCTTTCTACTCTTCTATTTTATTAGGGAGTATCAATATAAGTCATTTGAGGTATTATCCCATTATCAAAGTAAAAATGTTGAGCCATTCCAAAAAGAAACTCTTAACCATTATCTGATCTAAGTGTTTCTATACTGCATCTAAATTATGTTTTTACTAAGTTATGAAATTTGACCAACAATCCGTATATTTTGGACTTCTCTTTCATCAAGTATACCCATGTTCCTCCATTGTAATCATCGACAAAGATAAGAAAATAACATGCACTAGATAGAGAAGCAATATTATAAGGACCCCAAATATCATAATGAATCAACTCAAGACATGTAGTAGCCTTATTTTTACTAGTAGTAGAAGGCATTCTAGAATGTTTTGCATGTAAACAAATATCATATGGCTTATTATTAAATTTATCAACTGAAATTTCTGAAATCAAACTAAGAGATTGCCTCGATGGGTATCCTAATCTTTTATGCCACAAATAATAATTGTCTAACCATGATGGCGAAAAAGCAGATATGAATTTCTCATTCGATGCTTCATATCACAAACGATAGATCCCTTCTCGCAATTCACCCAAACCAATTGGCTTATTTGAGGTGAGGTCCTGCACAAGACAAAATTCAGGGAACACCATCACTATGTAATTCAAATCTATAGTTAATTTTCCAATTGAATTTAATTGCATTGGAAACTAGGAACATATAAAACATCTTGCAATATTAGAGATGGACTCAAATATACGCGTCCTATCGTGTTTGTATAAACAACTCCCCCATATAGAAGTCGTATGGCGCATTCTTTATTCACTAATCTGGGCTCATGAAGAGAACCCATTCTGCTATGTCATTATGGGCTGAGAGTTTACCTGCCATTTCTTCACTGGATCCTTTCATATTATTTGAAAGAGCTAAAAGTTACTAACATTGGTTTGAAGTAAAGTCCGGCAATGAATATTGGGCCAAGCTTGTCATCTATTTTGAGGTTAGCATATTGGGTAGAGTTCACTTCAAAAATCTTCTTCTTCACTCCATTCGATGCTGCCATTGAGGATTCAGAGCTTGAAGCATTCCCAACCGCGCCCACAACTTTCCTTCCTCGATTTGTTCATCAGGATTCAATGTTCAAGGATTCCCGATGATTTTCCAGCACCTATCTTTCTCATGCCCCAGTTTGTTGCAGTGCTGACATCTCGGCATGGGTCCCCTGTTCATCTTTATCAACCACTTTCCTCCATTTGCAATAAAGAAGGCTGCAGATTCAGTGCATTCTTCTCTTCCCATCGCGATTTGTCTTTGACGTCCTTCCTGAATACGCCTTACCTAGCGACAGGAGTGGTTCAATGATCAGGATTTGTGACCTAACCATGCGGTAAGGCTCCTCGTCAAATCCCATTAGAAATTGATATAATTTCTCAATTTTTTTTCCTTGATGAATTCATGAGCTACTTCACACCTGTACTCTAATATTCTCGAATAGTCATTGAGCTCATCACAAAGTCCCTTCAGCTTAGAGTAGTAGTTTGCTAGTGCGTCCATCCTATTGAAAGAGATAAATTTTGTTTTTGATCAGAAAAATTCTTGAAGCATTATCTTGAGAGAATCTCTCTTTAAGTTTGTCCCACATGGTCTTGGCATCGTTAGCATATGCCACACTATCCAGAAGATTTTTCTCCAAGGAATTGATGATCCATGCCATTACCATAGAGTTGCAAACATCCCAGGCTCCAAAATTCATAGAGGAAGAGTTGGATTTTCTGATAGATCCGTCCACGAATCCCAGTTTGTTCTTTGCCTTTAATGCATTTCTCATTGATCTCGCCCACTTCGGGCAATTGTCTTCCATTAATGGACAAGATATCAATGGCGTTCCCAAGTTGTCCGAGGAACTCAGGTGAAAGGGCGATGATATTTTTGCGATTTTTCCTTCAGCTATCTTGTAGCGTTGAAAAGATGGATATTTTCTGGGTTGGTGTTTATCGATGCTGGACTACTACTCTCCTTTTACTCTGATACCAAATTAAATTTGCTCTTGGTGATAATTATTTTTCAGAAATGTTGAAGCATATAAAGCTTTCGGCTTCATCCATACAAGGTAAATTGCTATATATCAGGAATCCTTTTTGCTGTCATCCATACAAGGCAAATTGGAATCCTAATTTCTATCATCCATATATAAGGCAAATTGCTATATACCTGGAATCCTGATTACTATCATCTATACAAGGCAAATTGGAATCTCGGTGATATGAAATCTCAGTGATCAATCTGACCAAAAATAGGAGTATAACTAATACAATCGTATCACATGATAAGATAGTGGGGGGCTTGAAGCATTTTATATTTCCACGATAAAGATAAGAGTACTTTCGATGTTAAATATTGGCATCCTCCTACTGTCACCATAATACATTTGTAATCCATTGATAGGCATCATAGGTACCTAAGAAACTTCATTGGCGCTAATTCTTCCACTCATATTTCTAATTCATCAACTCCTCCCCAAATTTGATTAAATTTATAATCAAGTTATAACCACTAATTTTAAAATGGTTATTATCATTATAGTGGATTAACAACCATAGTTTTCTCTTTTGACTAGATTATTATGAATAAAAATATAAGATGAAGGCCTATAAGGAGGGCAATTTTAGACCCAACCCATCAGCTCGACCCACAAATGACTTGTTTTAAGCAAGTTTAGGTTTGACATAATTAGATTTGGATCGTAAATAGGTCAACTTGACTAAATCCATTTATTAATTTGGTTAGGTTTAAATTTAGATGTTTGACTTATTTAACTTGTTTTGACTCATCGAATAATTTAGTGGGATTATGACTCGATCTATTTAGTCTATTTAAAATCTATTTAATCTATTTTTGTCTTATTTAATTTGATCCATTTAAGTCATTTAACTTGTTTGAACTATTTAATCTATTAAAAATTATTTAACATCTTTGACCTATTTAACCCGATTCAACCTATTTAGTAGATAGGTTATGTGGGTCAAGTTAGGTTATTTAATAAATGAGTTGGATTCAAATCTAAATTTTTAACTTGCTTAACAAACAAGTCAGTCAGGTTCAGATTTATAAATTTTTGACCGAACCAATATTTTACTTATATTTGATCCAAATCATGCAAATTGTCACCCCTAATAGCTAATATTATTGTCATTTTTCTTAAAACATGATGTAATGGTTTTTACTAGTGGTTATAATAGAAATAAAATCAGTAATTATGCTATATAGTTGCATGATTTGATTACACTACCTTTCATAAGATAAAAATCTTTCAACTAAAACAAATAATTGATTTTAAAAATACATTATTTAATTTGTTTAAAATTGAAAAAAAGCTGATGAAAGAAGAAAAACATGAGGATTTGAAAATTATAGGACCCTATGTGCTATGCATACATTGGGGAAAAAAAAAGGTAAAAGAAAAAGAAGATCAAGAAAAAAAATTGCTAAGTAGATTTGAAAAATGGAGGACTATTATTTTAGGATCCTCAATCTCTTAAGTTTCTAGAAACTTTATTTTAGTATTTAAATTTAAAATTTTCTCTTCTATTCTCTTGCCTCTCTCCCAACTAGCATTGGATCAAGGTTTTGAGTTGGAGTATCGAGTCTCTCCTCATGCCTTTTCAATATAAAAATAAACAAGCAATTCATGCAAGAGGGCTTTCACGTGCAAAAGAAAAATTTTTTCTTGGCTACAGACATTATGATTTTTGACTATATGCATGAGCATTTAACATATTATTTTTGTTATATAAATACTGATATGTAATGCATAGGCATTATTCAAAAGATGCACTACTTTATGAAGATAATGTTTTATAGCTTGATGCCTGAATATTATGCAAAAAGCTTTGGCATCCACCAGAATGCCAGACCCTTAAGGCTTTGTATCATTTATGGTAGATTATATAACAGGTATCGGCTAAGTACCTGCTATCATCATTTGGTTAGCCTGTATGGAACATAAGAGGCTTAACCATGGTTTAACGTAATGACTACCATAATATGATAATAATTATCTATATTTTACGGATGTATTTGATTATATTTTTTAATTATTAATTTTTAAAAAATATATATTTTTTTAATTTTTATTATTGAGCAAAAGTAAAAAAAAAAGTAACTATGTTGCTATAAAATAAAAAATAATTATATATAAAATAAAAATTAAAAAAATTAAAAAAATTATTTTATATATAAAGTAATTTTTTTTATTTTTTATTTTTTATTTTTATTATATTATTAAACATTATTTTTTAATTTTTTATTTTTAAAAAATAAAAAATAATTTTTTTTTTTTTAATAATTAATCAAACGTAGTCCATGGGTTTCTAGAAAGCCAATTATTGATCCATGGTATGCCTGCCATGTGTCGAGATCTTGCTGATGTGGCAGTGACCTGTGATGCTCGGTGTCCACCATCTGACATGCCATGCGTCTCGCATTCTTTGTTCCCACCAGATGTCCGGATCCTGTGGCTCAATTATTGATGTGGCAACGATCGATGGTGCCATTGCCACATGTCCAGCATCTGCGAAGCCACATGTCCAACACCCACCGTTCTTCTCTGTTGAAAATTGACAAAAAAAAAATAAAAAAATAAAAAAAAAGACTACGATAGATGGAGGTGGACCGTCCTAAACCATGCCATGCATACTATCTGACATGTCAGATCATTTTAGGAAGAAAAAAAAAATGAAATGGAGCTGGATTTCTTACCTATTTTCCATAGGTTTAAAAGGTTATTAATAAAAATAAAATAAAAAAAAAAAAAAAAAAGAGAGAGGTGCAGGCCAACAGGGAGTGGAATTGGAGTAGATAAATAGCTATTAGAACAAGATAAAAAAATTAGACATTAGAGTCGACTTGAGTTCGCTCCGAAATTAACTTAACCCTTTATGTCATGGTTCAAAAATTTTGTATTGTCTTTTATAAGAAAATCGGCTCGTCATCTTCATGAATCCACTCGACCTATCCAGGAGTCGACTCATCTTCTTCATGAGTTGGCTTTTACAGGATTCTTGAAAATACAGTCTTCTATTCTGACTGAAAAAGTTGACTTGAACTCTATAAGAGTTGACTTCAATGTACCGTAGTTAACTCTTCTTCACCAAGGATCAATTCCTCTTAGCCAAACTTATGAAAATTTATTCTTTAAAGAGCTTTGGCTTAGCATCTTGAGAGGATTTCTTTCATAAACGATTTTTTCATTGTGAGAATCTAAGAAACCTTGCATCCATCCTTGAAATACATTATTAGTACCATTTTTATTCAATATTTTATATTATCAAAATCAATCTTATGGTGAGCAGGTCAACAATCTTCCTTTTTTTTTTTATGAAAATAAAACTTTGAATATATATATGCAATAAAATATAATGTATTTCAATTAATTTATCAATATAAATATGAATTATGAAGTGAATAAGTAAGTACTTGTAAAAGTATACTTCATGAATACTTCAATTAAGATTTATCATAAATTTTGATATTAAAATTCAATTCAAATATATATTCAAAATTATATTTATCAGTACAAATATACTCATTTCATATGATTATCTTCAGCAAGCAAATGAGTATCTTAACTATAATTTCTCGATATACTTAATTTTATTTCAAGTATAACTTCTCCATATATGTTTAATTCAAACATAGAAGCATATAAGCATATACTCAATAACAATTCTCCTCCTTTTTGACAGCATCAAAAAGTCCAAAAAAAAGATTTAGAAAGTATTATCGAAACAAAGTTTAAACTTAAATCAGATTCAGAAAATTTGTATCAAATTCAAATTAAGGAAAATAACACTTCTCTCCTTTTCAAATTCAAATTAAGAATCGACTAATTTAAAAAAAATATTTTAGTGTTAGATACTAATTATTTTAGTTTTGGAGCGATAAAGATAAATTAATTAAATTCAAATCAAACTATTTTAATAAATCATTTTAAATTAATACAAATAGGTCAGTCAAATTAAATCACAAAGATATTTTCTGTTATTCTTCAAAAAGATCATCTCTTTCTTTGTTTAAGAAATATTAAGCAATTAAGTTAAAAAAAAAGTATGAATTTATGAAATTTATCTCAAATGATACAATATTAAGAATATAGCTACGCTAAACCATATTTGAGATAAAACATTCTTCTCTTTTTTTGCCAAAAGATGGAATAATGGAAGACAAGATAAATAGTAAGATGTCTGATACCAATTATTTAAAATTTAAATTTAAGGTCTTTTTAAATTTCTAGCTTTAAAAATAAATGATAATTTTTTTGAAAAATTTAGCTTGATACCAATTTTAAAATATTCAAGAAGAATATTTTTCAAATTTATTTCTTGAAAATAATCAATCGATGTAAAATAATCGAAATGATGACTAGCAAAGTATGAATATATTCTCTTATTAAATTCAAAAATAATTTCTCCCCCCTTTTTTTAATTGGTAATTATCAAAAATTTTGTTTTTCTTATTTCTTCTCCTTTTTCTTTCAAAACATGCATATTCATTTAAAGTAAGCTTTGCAAAAATATACATTTTTCCCTCTTTATTTCATAAACAAAGTAGATGTTTAATCAAACAGATAAATATAAATATAAATATTGAACATACCGGATAAAATGACAAGTTTTCATTGATTAGCAAAACATGATTTTAGAATGTGATGAAAATATAAAATATATGAGATGTATGAGAGCTATATCCTATATAGGTGCCAAAAATGGATTGCTAGGGTTACTAATGCTTTAAGAAGAAATCCTAGTATCCTAAGTATAGGTCAGGATAGTCCTAAGATGATGGCTTAGGCTGACTAGAGGGAGAGGATGGTCTGATGTTTTCAAATAACTGAGCCCAATTGTGAACAATCTCTCTCGCAGAAATAAGATCCTGGATCAGTATAGTTGACTCTTTTTTGAACAATGATAGTGCCTCCAATAGATCTCTCCTTGCCTACTGTGTCTCTAAATTGTATTTCTAAAGCTCTATATAGATTGAAGTCAATTCTTATGGAGACTCTCTTAACTAAGGCATCCTCATCTACTCTATCAAATAGTCGATCTATACCCTCTGGATAATTGTCTAAGAAGGAGGAGCTCTCTTTTTGTTTATGCTATTTTGTTAACTCCTTAGTCCTGATGTCTATAATCGGCATTGCTGTAGGAGGCTCATCATCATCATTAATGGGATTATCATCTCTCTATGCCACACCTCTTCAAAACCAATGACCATCAACTTTCTGAAAACCCATCCTTCGGAGTGATCGATTATTATAGGTGTTAGTATGCATCAAAGCTCTAGTGTTCTCCCTCTAAAGATCTACACCAAACTCCTGGAAGACTAGTGTGAGAACCATGCCATAAGATATAGATACCTTCAATCGATTCACTGCATTATACATCTGCTCCATCATAAATGAAGGTAGATTTAGAGGAATCTCTTGAATCATATGATACATAAAGGTGATGTCACGCTCAGATACAAAATCAAATCTTTTCATCTTGGGGAAGAAGATCCTACTAATAATGTGATGAAGTAATCGCATCTCTATACTCAGCTAGTTGGCACTGATATCCTTGATACCTTGGACATCATCTTGCTCTAATATAACTTTTAACCCAATGTCGCACTGTGTGAGATGATTTAAGATGCTCCCATCAGTCGACACATGTGGTGTGCATCCAACATTATCGATATCCATCTCAATCTGCATCCCTTTTACTTCCTAAACATGACTTCCAACTCCCACTTTCATATTGCTATAAAACTCTCTTACTAATCTAGGATAAGTGGGCAAATCCAAGGAGTAGAGATATATTGAAAATGTGTTCCAAAGTCAATCATCAGTCTGTTGATGGTTGGATCATATATTTATAATTGTATATGAATTATAAATTAATAAAAATTATTTTAGCATTTTTTATCATAAATTCTGTTGTCTTCTAATAAACTCCTGTGTTGTGATGAAGTCCTTAGGACTATCTAGATTCAGTAAAGAAGAATTTATCATTTAGTTCTTAAATAGTTTACGACCAAATGATACGTTGTTACTTAGGATGACAACGTTTATCAAGTATAGATCGTTGTGTGCCATATAGATTGGTTGTCCTCTTAACCAAGGAATGTTGAGACACTGATATGACATGCAAGTGAGATGTATGGATACATCTACACTGAACGTGACTAACTCCAAGGCTTTTCTTCTATTAAGATTAATTTCGATGGAATATGGGTATAAATGTCCCTCCGACTTGAGATCACCATAGTGACTTCCAAGCAACTCACTGTATTTCGGTGCTGGACTATCTAAATTTTTAATTTAGTGATGGAAGGTTTCTGAGCACAGTCAAGTACTTATAAAATTGGTGCGTATATCAAGATGGGATTGACCACTCCTGATTTCAGAAGCTGTGTTTAATTATATTTTAATTTAATAAAATCTTGGCCAGGGTAGTCTTAGTGAGGAGTCACGGGACTAATTGCTTTGAGACACGATATGGATGTATTTTCTAGGATTGACAGTCTAACCCTGAGTCATCTATTATATAGAGGTTATAGGGATGAATTATATGATAACCATATTCACGTAGGTTCTGAATGTTACGATTGTGATTATTCGACCTATCTGGATGTCGGATACCATTGCTAGATAGTCACTTCGATTAGTATAGAAATTGATTTCTATGCTACCGGCTTAGGTTCGAATCTATGGGATCACACATATTAGAAGTTCTTATCTAATCTGATGGTTGATCAAGAGTTTCATTGATCTAGAACTCTGGTCAAGAGTCCCACTCTATGACCAAGAGTCCTACTGGACTAAGACTTTAAGTCCTACTTATCTGGGACTCTCTGATTAAGAGTCTCATTGGTCTGAGATTCTATGATCAAGAATTTTACTGAATTGAGACTCTATGACCAAAGAGTTTTATTGAACTAAAATTCTGAGTTCTACTTGTTTGGAACTCTCTGATCATGGGTTCTAATAATCTAGGATACTATGGTCAAGAGTCCCATTGGACTGGGACTCTATGACCAAGAGTTCTATTGGACTGAAACTTTGAGTCCTACCCATTTGAAACTCTCTGATCAAGAGTTCTATTAGTCTGAAACTCTATGATTATGAGTTCGATTCATTTGGGACACTAGGTTCAAGAGTCTCACTAATTTAGGACTCTTCAAGAGTTTCATGTTGATAGAACTTTATTGCCCAGTAATCCATTCGATTTGGACTCAGATATTTTTTAAAAGATTAATTAATAATTTGATTGCTAATTAGCTTAATTTGATTGAGCGATGAGGATTTGATCAAGTTCGATTGAATTTGATTCGATTGGATTTGACCCGATCAGATTATGAGATGACCTAATCGCTACGAGAGTTTTGATCCTGATTTGATCAGGATGTAGATTTAATTAATTATTAATTTAATTAAAATTTTATTGGATTAGGCTAAGTCTAATTTGGTTGGATTTAATCTAACTTAATTGAGTCTAAATTAATTGATTTGGTTGAAACCAATTAGGACCAAGTCAAATGAAGTTTGAATTTAAATTCTTCCATACTCCCACCATTTTTGACTTTTCCACTCTGCTTTCCATGCCCTCCCTTTTGTTTGTCAAATATTTTGAGAGAAATAAAAATATACACATAGAAGGAGAGTCCTTCTATATGTTAAACACAAGGGAGGAGGCGTTGGATAAGGATAAGAGGCTCATTTGATTTTTGAAATTGAGTGGTTAAAACCTCTCAACCACTTAATCCTTATCATTTTCCATATAGTTTTCCTATGGTATTCATGTAAATAAATTATAAGAATTTTTGTGCATGTGGAAATAGAGGTTAGAATTATGTGGTAAAAATTTTAGAGTATTTGGGCATCATTTCTAAGCAAAAAAAATCTTAGAGTGAAGGTAAATAGGATCCTACAGCACTTTTCTTTTCCTTTATGCCTCTCTTCTCTTATGATTTTTATCTCTAAAGATATCCTATTTTTAGATATGATCTAATAAGAATTATAGATCTAAAAGTTATCTTTCTATGAAAACTTATTTTATAGAAAAACTCCACATAGAGAGGGCGTGATAGGATTTTTAGTGTGTCAGGATTTTTGGGCCATGTGAAATCCTAGATTTAGGAATCTGGGTTCGGGTGGAGAGATCGAGTGCTGTGAGCATCGAATCATCATCAAATCTAAAACACATCTTCATCATCCTTCAATATTTATGTTCTAATTTTATATAATATTTAAAAAATAAAAAAATATATAATCGATTGGATCGATTGTGATCAGCCATCGAAGGCCCCGATGAGGAGCTAGCACTCCAGTGGGGCTAATCGGGATCAGAAGCTCCATATGGACCAACCTTAGAGGCCGAACATATGTGCGGATATGATATGATACTAGAGCATTATTCGATGGATTCAGATTATGGTGATCGACCATCCACGAAAAGATATTGTGTTCTGAATACGTAGATGTAGTAAATAGTTTATTACATAGTTTTATTTTCAGATCTATTGATGTATGCATGCATATTATATTTAGTTCCTAATATGTAGGATTAAATAATCTAATATGATCAGTAGATAATTAATTAGATTAATTATTTTTTACTACATCATTACTATTTTTAAAATATTTTTCGAAAGTAGCATGGTAAATTCTGCACTATTTTTCTTTCAATGGTATCAGAGCAAGATTCTTTAAACATGATATGCTTGTATATTTAGATTAATAATTTAAATTTAATCTAAATATTAATCTAATAATTAAAATAATTAGATCTAAAAAATTAAAATTTAGATCGCACGGACTGTAGGTTGTCCTGCTGTAGGGTTTACCCCCTACAGTGAAAAGATTATCTTGGTACGTTGCTGATCTATATCATTAATCATAAAATTATTAGATTTAATATAATATTTTTATGATTTAATTATATTAGACTTTAATCTAATTTATGATCATGAATGTATAATTAGATAAAGTTTGATTCATGATTTTATGATTATGTAGTGTATATAGTTTCAGATTAAACCCTACAACTAGTGTTGTTTATGAATTGAGATGATTTAATTTTGAAATGAGTCGACTCAATTGATGAACAATGCTAAGTTGTAAAGAATCTTTCAAAATTAAAAATATTTTCAAAATGTCAAACCCTAACCCTCAGTCCATAAACTTAATTAAAAATTAAGTATAATGATTTAGTGTCTAGAATTATGAATTAAGACTCTAAGTCATTAATTATAAACTTATGGATTATTAGGTTAGCTAAATTAGGTCCATAAATTGGGTTAGACCTAAGGTTAGTTAAAAGATGGACTAATTTAGAATAATTAATCAAATCTAATTAAAAGTTAATTTAGATTAGGTCAAGGACTCTATAGACTCAATTATAATAATTGTAGTTGGTTAAGTCCATGCCTTTAACAAGGACCAAATGGACTTGATTCAAGGCTACGTGGTTGAATCCAAAATTACTAGGTTGGTCAAATTAAAATTAATGAACCAGATGGTGTCTAAGATAAGTTTGCTAGTTTGACCAATAGTTTTTAATTAGGAGCTACTCGCACTAATTCGGTCTTTGATGAGTTAATGGCATAACCCTTCCACTGATCTCGCTTACCTAGCCATCTTGGTGAGTTAGATTTTGATTAGATCACTTGGTGATTCGGGCTCACCCATGTCTATTAGGTAAATCAGTCTGACTGATTTAAGTGCTCCTAATGCCATCTTGGATTAGATTCTTTTCTGACTTAGTGAAGTCAGTGGAAGGATCGAAATTGGCTCGCTGAATTTTCTTAAATTGGTTAACTAAATCCTCTAAAATTATTAGATCCTTAAAAATAAAATAGTTATATAGATAACTAAATCATAACCTTCCATTATGTTGAGTGATAATGGATTCATTAGTATAATGATCATTGGAGGCCCAAAGGCCTGGTGATTATTGACTAATGAAATTATCATTCATAAAATGATAATTTGGTTAAGTCTTTCTGATGGTAGTTAGGTTGGCCGACCAAAGTCGGATCTGATCATTTATTGGTTAGATAAGATCAGATGTGGTCATGTTAATGGTTGGACCTAACTGAACCTTTTTCAATAGAAGCCAAAGCCTACTGATTAGGTCTATGGGGCAAAATCAATGTTACTAAAAGTTATTTAGAGAAATAATTGATTTTAAATCTATCCATAGACGCACATGGGTTGACCAACCAAATTTGGGCTCATGTGTAGTCTATGTGGATTCTAGTACCCACTAAGAAATTAGAGTAATTTTTCGAATTGAAGGTAGAGGCTACCAATTCATATAAAATAGTGGAAGGACCTTTAGACTAAAGTCTAAGTCTTTAGGATTAATAATTCATATACTAATTAGGTTTGGTTTTTCTTTTTATACAGACATGGCCACTAACCTATCGCTCCGATCATTATTAGATCATGATAAATTAATAGGACTCAACTACGATAGCTGGTATCGTAAGTTGAAAATTATCCTGAAGCATGAGCAGATCCTTTATGTGGTAATGGATCGAGCACCTGAGGAGCCAGCCCCGAACACTAGGAAAGCGGTTCGAGACACTTATCTGATGTGGTTCAATGACCGCACCATCATTCGATATTTAATACTGATGGCAATGAATGACGAGTTCAGCCGCAGGTTTGAAAATGCCCAGCCACAAGAGATGCTTCAAAAATATTAAATGACTCTTTTGGCACGTCGGATGACGTTGAGGCATAAAACAAGTTGTGCCATTTTCAATGCTCGGATGAGGGATGGGGCCTCAGTCATAGATCATATATTATACATGATCGAGATGATTGAGCGCCTTAGCAAGTTGGGCTTTTTCCTGCATGAGCAGCTCGGTAAGGATGCGATCCTTAATTCTTTGCCCAAGTTCTTCCTCTCCTTCCTAACTCATTTTAGAATGACAAAGCCTGCAGTGAACTATCATGGCTTGTTGGAATTGTTGCAGAACTTTGAGAAGGATCACCAACTCCATAAGAAGATGATGAATGTAGTGGGAGGATTTTCTTTTGATCGTCAATCCTTTAAGAAAGAAAAGAAGAATAAGAAGAAGAAAAATAAGAAGATGTGGCTGCATGCTAGGATGACTGCATAGGATCAGACCAAGAAGTGCAAGCCCAACCAGAGCCAGATAGAGTGCTTCTTCTGCAAGAAGCAGGAGCACTAGAAGAGGAACTGTCATCTGTACATTGCCTCCCTAGATCCAAACAGATCGAGAAAAAAGTAAGTGGTTGCTAGGCAAGATAATTATATGATAATACTTTACAATTTTTTCTTATTTGATTCTACTGCTTGGATATTAGATACTGAAAGCTCTTATCATATTTGTAATTCTATGCAGGGCTTGCAGGTCAGTAGGAGATTTGATCAAGATGAGAAGTTCCTAAATGTTGGAGATGGAAGATAAGTTTCAATTCTAGCTTTAGAAATCATGAATCTTGTAATCAATTTAAATAAAGTTATTCTTAATGAATGTCATTATTATCCAACTTTTTTAATCATAAATCTTGTAATTAATTTAAATAAAGTTATCCAACTTTTTTATTGAATGTCATTTCTGTAGATCTTTTGGCCATGAATGGTTTTGAAATATCAATAAAAAAAAATTTTGTAATGTCATTTTGAATGATGTTATAATTTTGATTGAACAATTGAATAACGAAATTTATTTACTTTCTATGCCTGTTAACGTGGTTCAATCCTTCAATAAATATCCTAGAATTAGCGATGTGTCTGATGTCTACCTTTGGCACTATAGGCTGGGTCATATTAATAAGAATAGAATTAACAGATTAGCTTAAGAAGAAATTCTTGAGGTTAGTGATTGTGAGTCACTTTCTACCTATGAGTCCTATCTTCTTGGTAAGATGACCAAGTCACATTTTACTGAAAAAGGTGAACGAGCCACTGAACTCTTGAGTTTAGTACATTCGGATGTATGTGGATCCATGAGCTCAAGTGCCAGAGGTAGATGTTTCTACTTCATAACCTTCACAGATGACCTATTGAGGTATGGGTATGTCTATTTAATGAAGTATAAGTCAGAGTCATTTGAAATGTTCAAACTATTTCAAAATGAGGTAGAAAAGCAAACTGAAAAGAGTATTAAAATTCTTCAATTTGATCGAGGGGGTGAGTACCTTTCTAATAAGTTTCTGACATATCTTGGGAAGAATGGAATTCTCTTCCAATGGATCCTTCCTGAAACACCACAACATAATGGCGTGTCTGAAAGGAGAAATCGGATCCTGTTGGATATGGTTCGATCCATGATGGGGTTTGCTGGTTTGTCGATCTCTCTATGGAGATATGTGCTCGAGTCAGCTTATTACATTCTAAATAGGATTTCAAGGAAATCTATTAATATAATATCATATGAAATATGGATGGGGCGTAAGCCAATGCTTTCACACCTTAGGATTTGGGGGTGTCCAGCTTACGTCAAACATTTGATGACAGACAAGCTTGGACCTAGGTCTGATAAGTGTAGTTTTATAGGTTATCCAAAAGAAATCAAAAGATACTACTTCTACCTTGCTGATGAGTAAAAAGTGTTTGTCAGCCTTAAGGCAGTCTTTTTAGAAAAAAAGTTTCTTAGTCAAGAAACTAATGCCTCCAAGGTCGAACTTGATGAAGTACGATAGGTGGAAGAATAGATATAAGTTGTTGAACCTGAGCTAGATCTGATTAGATCAAACTTAGAATCCATTGTAAAAGCATTCTTAAGGAGATCTGGTAGAGTACCACTTCAACCGAATAGATACTATAGTTTTCTAGTTCGGGATGGAGATCCTATCGAACTCGATGAGATCGATCAGGACCCAATCACCTATATGGATGCAATGCAGAGATCCGACTCTGAGAAATGGCTTGAGGTCATGAAATCCAAGATGGAATCCATGAAGGTCAATGATGTATGGACATTGGTTGACCCATCCAAAGGGGTAAAATCCATAGGATATAAGTGGATCTTCAAAAGAAAAAGAGGCACAGATGAAAAGGTGGAGACCTATAAAGTCTGTCTGGTTGCCAAGAGGTATCGTCAACATTATGGTATTGACTATTGACTATGACGAGACGTTCTCTCCTATGGCAATGCTCAAATTCATTTGGATAATGCTTGCCATAACTATCCATCTGAACTATGAAATCTGGCAGATGGATGTGAAAATAACTTTTCTGAATGAAGAGCCGGATGAAGAGGTGTATATGATACAACCTGAAGGTTTTACGTTCATAGATGAGTCTAAGGTGTGTAAGCTTCAGAGGTCTATTTATGGACTAAAGCAGGCATCTCGGAGCTGGAGCATACAATTTGATAGAATAATCAAAACGTATGGCTTTGTTAAGAACGAAGAGGAGTCCTGCATATACAAATGGACTAATGGTCCAGTAATAGTATTCCTAGTATTGTATGTGGATGATATTCTCTTAATCGGGAATGATGTTCCTGCATTATAAGAAATAATGATCTGGCTGTCATCATAGTTCTCCATGAAAGATCTGGAAAAAGCTTCCTACATCTTAGGGATGAAGATCTATAGAAATAAATCTAAAAGGCTGCTTGGATTGTCCCAGTCTACGTACATTGATACTGTGCTGAAACAGTTTAGCATGAAAAATTTTAAGAAAGGCTATCTATCGATAGGCCATGAAATTTTTCTTTCAAAGAGGGATTGTCCAACAATACCTCTAGATAAAGAGCGTATGAATAGAATACCATATGCTTTAGCAATGGATTCTATAATGTACGTTATGATATGTACGTGACTAGATGTGGTATACTCACTAGGTGTAGTGAGTAGATACCAATCTAATCTAAGGGAGAATCATTAGATGTTTGTTAAAACCATCATGAAGTATTTAAAAAATACTAAGGATCGGTGGCTTGTATATGGTGAATCAGACTTAAAATTTGTGGGATTCACAGACTCCAATTTTCAATCCGATCATGATGATAGCGAGAGTGTGTCGGGATACATATTTACCCTTAATGGTGGGGCCGTTTGCTGGAATAGTTTCAAGCAGCACACTATGATCGATTTAGTTTGTGAGGCAGAGTATGTCACTGTATCAGATGCTGCTAAAGAAGCGGTATGGCTAAGAAAATTTATCATCGAGCTCGGAGTAGCACCCTTCCTTGATGGTCTAGTTCTGCTCTATTAGACAGCTTTGAAGCCATTGCTCAAGCGAAGGAACCAAAAGCATATTAGTGGACGAAGCATATTCTGCACCCTTACCATCTTGTCCGAGAGATTGTGGATTGAGGTGACGTCGACCTTCAGAAGATCGATGGAAAGAAGAATCTGGTCGACCTATTCACTAAAGCTGTTGCGGTGGAGTTCGATAATTTTAAGTCGAAGATAGGTATTAGATACTGTATCGATTGACTTTAGTCCAAGTGAAAGATTATTAAAAATATGTTTCAAAGTCAATCATCAGTCTGTTGATGGTTGGACCATATATTTATAATTATATATAAATTATAAATTAATAAAAAATATTTTGATATTTTTCATCATAAATTCTATTGTCTTCTAATGAACTCCTATGTTATGATGAAGTTCTTAGGACTATCTAGATTCGGCAAAGGAGGATTTATCATTTAGTCCTTAAATAGTTCATGACCAAATGATACGTTGTTACTTAGGATGACAATGTTTATCAAGTATAGGTCGTTGTGTGCCATATAGATTAATTGTCCTTATAACCAAAGAGTATTGAGACACTGATATGGCATGCAAGTGAGATGTTTGGGTACATCTGTACTAAACGTGATCAACTTTGGAGCTTTTCTTCTCTCAAGATTAGCTTTGATGGAATATGGGTATAAATGTTCCTCCGATCTGAGATCACCATGATGACTTTCAAGCAACTTACTGTATTTTGGTGTCGGACTATCTGAATTTTTAATTTAGTGATGGAAGATTTTTGGGCTCAGTCAAGTACTTATGAAGTCGGAGCATGTATCAAGATGGGATTGACCACTCCTGATTTTAGGTGCTGTGTTCAATTATATTTCAATTTAGTAAAATCTTGGTCAGGATAGTCTTAGTAAGGAGTTATGGGACTAATTGCTTTGAGACATGACATAGATGTATTTTTTAGGATTGACAGTCTAACCCTGAGTCATCTATTACATAGAGATCATAGGGATGAATTATACGATAACCATATTCACGTAGGTTTTGAATGTTGCGATTGCGATTATTCGATCTATCCGAACGTCGGGTACCATTGCTAGATGATCACTTCGATTAGTATAGAAATTGGTTTCTATGCTACCAACTTAGGTTTGGACCTATGGGATCACACACATTAAGAGTTTCTACCTGATTTGATGGCTGATCAAGAGTTTCATTGGTCTGGGATTCTGTGATCAAGAGTCCTACTGGACTGGAACTCTGAGTGCTACTTATCTGAAACTCTCTGATCAAGAATTCTATTGGTTTGGAACTCTATGATCAAGATTCCGACTGGACTGAGACTCTATAACTAAGAGTCCTACTGGACTGAGATTCTGAGTCCTACTTGTTTGTGACTTTCTGATCATGAGTCCTGATAATCTAGGACACTATGGTCAAGTATCTCACTGGATTGAAACTCTATGACCAAGAATTCTACTGGATTGAGACTCTGAGTCCTATTCATCTGGGACTCTTTGATCAAGAGTTTCACTAGTTTGGGATACTATGATCGTGAGTTTGATTCGTTTGGGACACTAGGTTTAAGAGTCCCACTGATTAGGACTCTTTAAGAGTTTCATGTTGATAGGACTCTGTTGTTCAGTAACCCATTCGATTTGGACTCAAATATTTTTTGGAGGATTAATTAGTAATTTGATAGCTAATTAGCTCAATTTGATTGAGCGATGAGGATTCGATCAAGTCTGATTGAATTTAATTCGATTGGATTTGATCCGATCAGGTCATGAGATGACCTAATCGCTATGGGAGTTTTGATCTTGATTTAATCAGGATGTAGATCTAATTAATTTTTAATTTGATTAAAATTTTATTGGATTAGGATAAGCATAATTTGGTTAGGTTTAACCTGATTTAATTGAGTCTAAATTAATTGCTTTGATTGAAACCAATTAGGACCAAGTCAAATGAAGTTTGAATTCAAATTCTCCCATGCACCCACCATTTTTGACTTTTCCACTCTACTTCCCATGCCCTCCCTTTTGTTTATCAAATATTTTTTGAGAAATAAAAATATGCATGCAGAAGGAGAGTCCTTCTACATGTTAAACACAAGGGAGGAGGTATTGGATAAGGATAAGAGGCTCATTTGATTTCTGAAATCAAGTGAGTGGTTAAAACCTCTGAACCACTCGACCCTTATCATTTTTTATGTGGTTTTCCTATGGTATTCATGTTAATAAATTATGAAAATTTTTGTGCATGTAGAAATAGAGGTTAGCGTTATGTGGCAAAAATTTTAAAGTGTTTAGGCATCAGTTCTAGGCAAAAAAAATCTTAGAGTGAAGATAAATAGGATCCTACAACACTTTTTATCTCTAAGGATATCTCTAAGGATATTTTATTTTTAGATATGATCTAAATAAAGATTATAGATCTAAAAGTTATCTTTTCATGAAAACTTATTTCATAGAAAAACTCCACATAGAGAGGGCGTGATAGGATTTTTAGTGTATCAGAATTTTTGGGCCATGTGAAATCCTAGATTTGGGAATCTTGGTTCGGGTGGAGAGATCGAGTGCTGTGAGCATCGGATCGTCACCAAATTTGAAACACATCTTCATCATCCTCCAATATTTATGTTCTAATTTTTTTGAATATATGAAAAATCATAAAGTATACAATCGATCAGATCAATCATGATCAGCCATTGAAAGCTCCGATGAGAAGCTAGCACTCAAGTGGGGCTGATTGGGATCAGAAGCTCCATGTGGACCAACCATAGAGGCTGGATACATGTGTGGCTATGACATGATATCAGAGCATTATCCGATGGACTCAGATTATGATGATCGATCATCCACAAAAAGGTATTATATTCTGAACATGTAGATGTAGTAAATAGTTTATTACATAGTTTTATTTTCAGATCTATTGATATATGCATGCATATTATGTTTAGATCCTAATGTATAGAGTTCAATAATCTGATATGATCAGTAGATAATTAATCAGATTAATTATTTTTTATTACATCATTGCTATTTTTGAAATATTTTTTGAAAGTAGCATGACAAATCCTATATTGTTTTTCTTTCAAGATATTCCCAACCCATCCTTTTAATTTTTTGACCAATTAAAAATCCTTCATATTCTAAAAAGTTAAAGTCTACCTTTCTTCCAGTTATGATAATGCATGAAGATAAAGGTATCTTGGATGGAGTCGGTTGAGGAGGAAAAGGAGCAGCAGACGATGGCTGAGAAGGCACTGAATCTCCTTATGATGGCCGCCCTAGATCATTCTGCTATTTGATTGTTCTTTCTTGCATGGGAGAATGACTTGGAGAAACCCTAACATCATAAACTTTCTTCTTTCTTTGAGTGAGTTGCTTTTGAGGCGCTATTGGAGACCAAAAACCACAAGAATGGGGTGGAAATGAAAATGGAGGGTCAGATTTTGGTGGGAGAAAAGTTTGAGTGGGGTTTTGGCTCAAAAGAAAGAGGAAGGAAATGACAGAGCTTTGAATCATCTCTGATTAAAAAATCCATCCTCAACATAGGGGTTGACTCCTATTATAGGTAGCTTGGTCTATCTATGTCATCCATGCTTATTTTGTTATGATTACCTTGTCCTAATATGCTTCATTTTGTAAAGGACAGGCATTTTATTATATGACAAGACTTTGTGTTGCCCAGAGGTAGCAACCCAAGAGGGCGGGAGGGGGAGGAGTGTGAACTAGGTTTATAAAACTTTTGGCCAAATTTAACTCTAAATAAGTATGTGTCTTACTTAACTTAATTCAATTTAATATAATTGAAAGTATATACAATGGAATCAAATATGAATGAACTTGAGTATTTATGGAGAATATGCAATGTGTAGCAGTAAAATTAAAAGCAACTAGATTATGCAAATATGTAAAGCAAATAAAGAAAAGAAGACAAAAATTATCATACAAACACAAAGATTTTATAGTGATTCAGAGCAACTCGCTCTTACGTCCACTCTCCAAGCTTTTCTTAGAAGTTTCACTATAATTTCTAGATTATAGTGCATTTATTTTGATCTGGGATCACAAATAAATTCACTTGATTTTGCCGAGCTCACCAACCATAATCTTATACCGATAGTTTTCTCGGGTTTACTATCAATCTAGTTGGTTTTAAATGAGAAGCATCAACCACAACCTTTATACCATCCAATTATCAGCTTGGACTAGCCTACACCCTTAACTTCTTTTTTTAAAGTGTTGACCTTAAGATTAATTTTGATGATGACAAAGAGTTTTGAGTATAAGTTATAAAGTCTAATTATATTTATGAGGATGTGTAGTTTCAAAATTTCAAGTGCTCATAATCTTTCAAGTATTTTCCAACATCCTAATGAAGATCAAATCAAGTTAAGAAGGCAAGTCTAGCCTACAAATTAATTTAGAGAAGAAATGATGATAAACAATCTTTAGCACGCATGGCGTGCAAATTGGACTGATCCAGTCTGGAACTGAGCCGATATAGTCTTAGTGAAAGTAAAAGATAGAAAGTGCAGAAAGTCAGATTTTCAAAATTCAGAGGACTGAGCTGACCTAGCTGAAAACTGAGCTGACCTAGTTTGGATTGAGCCAACCCAATCAAAAACTGAGTTGGCCCAATGACTGTAACGGCTAGTAATCTGCACTACTTCAAACGGCTAGTTTTTCACTCCAATGGCTATTTCAGCCCTTCCAACGGTCAAAACTCCTCCAACCATTTTTAAGCATATAAAAGGCTAGAGACTCAATGGAGAAAGCAAGAAAATGGATTAAAAAGAAAAAATCTTCAAACTAAGTGAGGTTTATTGAATACCAATTGGAAAGAAAGAAAAAGGAGGACTTAGTGCATAGAATTGAGAGCTTTCAAAGAAAAATCATCTTCAACTTCATCCTCATCTTCTTAAGCATCATTCAAGAGAAGTTGAAGCATTATTTATGCAATTCATTGGCAACTTTTTTAAGCTTTAAAGAGTTCTAATTTTTATTTTCTATTTTATGCTAAAACTTATACTTGTATTTTTATTTTTTTACAAGTTTCTTTGGAAGAAAGAAAGTTGAAAATTAGACCAGTCCAAGCTCATAATTAGACATTGTAAAGGTTATGGTTGGTGCTCTTATTGAAAACCAACTGGGTTGTTAGTGAGCTCGAAAAAAATTAATAGTGTTAGGGTTTGGTTGGTGAGCCCGAAAAATCAATTAGATTTTGTTTGTGAGCCCATGAAAACAAACATATTGTAATCAAGAAAAGATTATAGTAAAAATCCTAAGAAAAGCTTGGAAAATGGATTATGTTTTTTACTACTATAAACTTTGAGTGTTTGTGATTGTGTTTTTTACTTTCTTGCTTTACTTATCTTTACTTCTTGCTTTATTTGTATTACTACTTGTTTAGCTTAACCATAATTCTTGCATAGTTTAATATATATTTGATTCCACTGTATACACTACATAATCATATCAAGCTAAATTAATTAAAGTAAAGCACATATTTATTTAAAAATTAGATAAAAATTTTATAAGAATCCAGTTCATCCCCACCTCTTAGGTTGCTACCTCTGGACAACAAGTGGTATCAGAGTGCTTTGTTATTAATTATTGACCAACCATCAAGAACCAAAGATCTTGGCAATCCAAAATGAATTTTTTTTTTAATGAAGACCATTCCATTGATCGACCTCCATTATTTGATGGCTCAAATTATACTTATTGGAAAGCTCGGATAAAAATCTTCATTCAAGCACATGACTATAATCTATGAAAGATTATTATCAATGGCCCTCACACACATAATGCATCATTTGTTGATAAAGAATCAATGCACCTAAATTCTAAGGCCATGAACATGCTTTATTGCTTATTTAATGTAATTTCTTCATGTATTCAGTAAAACATGTATGGAAGAAATTAAAAAGAACTTATAAGGGAGAAAATCAAATAGAAGAATTAAGCTTCCAAGAAGAAAAGAAAGCTTACTCCGACATATGCCTCATGGCTCATGAGGATGAAAAGAAAAAGAAAAAGAGAAACAAAAGAAAAAGAAGACATTGATAAAGGGGGAGCAAAGCAAAGAAGAGAATGAAAAAGATGAGAAAGGTATAGTAAGTTGTTGCCTTATGGCTCAAAATAATGAGGTATATCATGAATATTCCTTTGAATTTATTTTTGAAGTCTTTAATGAGTTAATGGATGAACATAAAAAGATAAGGCTATAAAATAAAGAGCTTAAAAAATCTAACCTATCTTTGACTGAAGAGAGACAAAACTTTGAGTGAAAAAAAAGATCTATTAAAAAATATAAAAATATGGTCAAAGAAAAAAAAAGATTTCTTGGAACAAATTGAAACTCTAATTAAAAAAAAAAAGAATATAGTTTAATCTAAAAATTTTTTAGTTAAAGAAAAAGAAAGATTTTTAAAATCTGAAAAATCTATGATTGAAGAAAATCTTATGTTGAAAGAAGAACTTAATAAATTAAAATTTTTTGCTAAAAAAAGAGTAAATCTGAAAAATCTCTTTTGGAAGAAAATATTAAACTAAAGAAAGAGATTGAAAGCTTGAAGTTCATGATTGAAAAGTTTATAATTGGATCTTAAAAGCTTCAAGCTATATTAAATAATCAAAGGGCTATTTTTGATAAAGATAAAATTGGCTATAATTTATTAAGAAAATAAAAAATTATCAAAAATATATTTACAAAAGCTTCATTCGAAAATCCTTTAATTAAATATTTTAAATATAATAAAGTTGGCCACAAAATTTCTGAATGCAACATTAAAAGAAATGGTTAAACTTCTATCAAACAAATTTGGATTCTAAAAGGAACCATGAGTTCTAACCTTCATGGACCTAAGATGACTTGGGTATCCAAAACTAGTAAATAATTTTTTAGGTACACTAAAGATCTAATAGAATGAAATGAGAAAATACTTGTAGTTGGATGCCTTGGGAATAGACTTGGATGGATGGTGATATTGGTAAAATCTAAACTTTTCTCATATCATACCATCAATGTTTGTCTAGTTAATTCTATTAATTTTAATGATCTATCATTATGATTTCATATTATATTTACTTGCTTAAATTTTTTTTTAATATATTAGTAAGATTAGTATGATTGATTAATTTTGATAATTTGAATTCTTTGATTTTAAGAGATCAATATATTCTCCTCAAAGTATCATGTTATGATATGAATTGAAATTATCTTAAAATTCAATATGATATAATAGCTTCCCCATATCAATTTTGCAATTGATAAACTTAAATTAAAAGATGCTTAATTGGATATGAATGTTTTTGAGTTGCTGAACATACAAGTAAAACTATGTTTGACATTTCCCTATAAAATACTAAATTATTAAAATTTTAATAAAAAATTTGTATGAAATAAAGTACTTGAAGATAAGATATTCAATTACAAAAATTAAGTGCTTAATGTGTTGAATTACATTGCATATTAGCTTATTCCTAAGGATTTAAAATTTCATAGTTCAACCAAAACTTATAGAGCCTATATCTAGATTTTCTTTTACATGAGTCTCTTAACTTGATAATCTTGCCTCCATGATTGATTAAATCTTGATCCCTCAATTTGACTTGAATATCTTTCTTGATCATCAATTTGATTGCCTATTGTTTCTTATTCAACTTGATTAAATTTTTTTGAATCAAAAACTACTTAAACTATTTTCTGCTTCAAGGAGCTGACTTCCAGTTTTATTGGAGTTGACCTCTCTTCTAGAGCCGACTCTTGATTTAGCAGAAGTCGACCCCCCCCCCATCCTTTTTTTTCTTGGGATTAATTTTTTTTTTGAAAATATCCTAAGGCTCTATCATTCCATTATCAATTTTTTCGAGCTGTAATTCCTTTCTGATAGGAAACATGCAGGGTTTCATGCATAGATTTCAAAACTTTTTCAAAATATAGAGCAGCAAAAGACATAGATTAAACTATTTAATCTACAACATGCATGTAATCAAATTATAAAACTCTACATCAAGGATCTATAATATGTTATGATACAAATATAAATTTAAAATTAAATTAATCATAAGTGGTATTGATCATATCAATACCTAGATCTAGAATAATTCTAGATCTAACCCTAGATCATATCTAGGTTATCAAGAGATCAGATCTCTTATCTTTGCATGGGATGAAAACTCCGTGGTTGAATCCGGGAGCCACACATGCATCCAACCTCTATAGGTGATCCACACGAATCTGTAACATAGATTGGAGGTTCGTCGAACGAAGATCCGCTCGAAGTGCTAGCTTCTTGCGGATTCCTTTTGATGGTTAATCAAATACATGTTCTTTGGATCTCTTGGATAATCCAAGAGATGAAGAACATGAGAAGGAATGAGAGAGAAATCTAACCCTTGGATCTCCCATAAAACAAAAGTAAAAAGACATGTGGAAAAAACCCTAGGAGAAGATAAATCTTCTCCTTCAGGACGTCAACGGTTGATGTCCTGAAAATATCTATTATGCTAGGTTCAGAGGAGAACTTCTCCTCTAAATTTTTTTTTAATTTTCTAGATATCACTCTCTCAAATTTTTCTCATAAAAATCTCATAAATAAAATTGAGAAGAAGGGCTCTTAAGAAAACCCTAAGAGAAGACCTTCTTCTCTTCTTCTTCTCGCATCAGGACATGATCAGATCATGTCAAAAAATGATCACCATGCCCCGCACCTTGGAGCACAGATTCCACACCCTCTTCCTCTCTCTCTCTGATCTTTATCATATAAAAATTATATAAAAAAATAAAGAAGAAGATACTCAAAAGAAAATAAAGAGAAGATAATCTTCTCTAACCTTTGTGCCTTCATGACATCAACGATTGATGTCCAGATGAAGACCTTTTCTCTAAGGATCTTGGTGCCATCTTTCCTCAAGTCCTTCCTCTCTCTCTCTCTCTTAGATTTTTATCATAACAAAATTATAAATAAAATAGGAAGAGAGAAATATAAAATAAAAATATAAGAGAAGACAATCTTCTCTTACCTTGTCTCTTCAAGATATCAATCTTTAATGTCTTAATTGAGGGTTCTTCTCCATGAATCTTGGTGCCACAAATCCTCCACACCTTCTCCTCCTTCTTCTATGATTTTTCATGATTTTTCTAGGATTTTTTATATCCTAAAACCATCTCATAAGAGGCATCCACCTTTTATTGCAAGACTAGATCAAAATCTAGTCAAAGGAGGACTTCTATGGGGCGTCCAACTCTTGGACGCCCCTCCCACTTATTTTTTCATGTAACCACTGATTCTCATACACAAAACTAAGAGAAAAAGGGCCGAATAAGATAGAGGGGCGTGGGTAGAGTTGGCGCACAAGGGAGGGAGGAGTTTGGATCAAAGAAGACTCTTCCAAGTAGGAAATAATTTCCAACTTTCTCATAATTTTGACCAAATCAAATTTAAATCCAATTTCTAAGATAATGGGATGTGAAAAATCATTTTTTAGATGTGGAAATCATAGAAAAAAATCTGAAATTAAAATATGGTGTGGACTTTCTTAGATGCAAGTGAAAGAGAGAGAGTCCCAGTCTAACTGGGACTCCTCTTATTTGACTAGGTCAAAATTATTTTAAATATAATTTAAATTTTATTTAAACTAGATTAAATGAAATCCAATTAAAGATGATCCTAGTTCAACTAGAAGTTTAATTAAATTAGATTAAATTAATATTTAAATTCTAAGTCAATCAGGTGTACCCAAGTTCTAGTCAAACAAGAAATTATTCTTTTCTTGCAATTGGCTTATCCAATAAACTAATTAGACTTAATCTAATTAAATTTAAACTAATTTTAATTGAATCTAATTTAATTAAATTTGATCTTAGCCTGATTGCTTGATCAAATTGAGTCAATTAGCAATCCAATTGCTAATCGATCCTCCTACAACACTTGCATTAGGTCAAACATCAATTGCATTGAATGTTTGACCTCGAAATGATGCTTAATCATCGATTAACTATCCGATCAAATTACAAGTTTTAATGTTTGTGATCCCATAGGTTCGAACCTAAGTTGGTAGCATAGGAATCAATTTTTGTACCAATCGAAGTTACCATCTAGCAATGGTTTCCGACATTAGGATAGGTCGAATGTATGCAAAGCAACATTCTTAGAACCCTGACCCATGGTTACCATATAATTCATCCCTATGACCAATAATGCTCAAGATGACTTCGAGTATGCTATCAAATACTCATACAAGTCATCTCTATTGTGTCTCAAAATTTTGCAAATCTCTTGACACCTTACGAGGATTACTTAGGCCTAGGTTTTTCTAAATTGAAATACAGCGAGACATTCTCTTTCTGAAGTTAATCAGGAGTGGTCAATCCCATCTTGACTCATACACTAACTCTACAAGTACTTAACTATACCCAAAAACCTTTCATCACCTATATTAGAAATACAGATAGTCCAGCACCAAAGTATAGTGAGTTGCTCGTAAGTCATCATAGTGATCTTAGATTGGAGGAATACTTATATCCATTGGCCTTAGCTAGCTATTCTTGATAGTAGAGTGCTACATTAGTCACATTCAGTACAGATGTACTTCTACATCTCATCTGGATGTCATACCAGTATCTCCACACCACTTAGTTATGAGGATAATCAATGCATATGGCATACAACGACCTACACTTGATAAGTTATCATCCTTGTTAATAACTTATCATTTGGTCTGAACAATTTAAGAACCATCCGATAAATCCTTCTTTATCAATTGATTATAGTTCTAAGGACTTCATCATAATTTAGGAGTTCATTTAAGGAAGATATAACTTTTATGATGAAATAGCCAAATTACCATTATTATTAAGTAATTTATATACTAATTTCAATCATCTACTACTTAGATGATTGACTTTAGGACACATTTCTAACAACTCCCACTTGAACTAAAGCCAATCAGAATGATATCAAATATCCTATCTTTCATTTGAGTTCGTAGAACTCCTTAGTTTCGAGGCTATAGCAAATGGGTCGGTCAAGTTCTCCTTTTATGTCGATCTTCTAAAGATCGACGTTACCCAGATCAAATATCTAAGATGAAAATGATGCAGAATATGCTGGTTCTTTGGTTCTTTAGCCTTAGCTATGGCTCCAGTATTATGATAGGACTGGACCATGGGTGGAGGGTGCCACTCCCAACCTGCTAATGAACCATAGTAACTACACATCTTATATGGCAGCATCATATGCCACGATGTACTCTACATCACTAATTGAATAGGCTAAAGTATTATGCTTGAAACCTTTCCAGTAGATTACTCCTATAATTAGGGTATGAGTCAACATTCTTTTGTTGCCATCTTGTTCTAACTGAAATCAAAACATCCATATATTTTAAGTCAGTATTGAAGAAAAAATTTTATTTCCCATATTAGATTCGTTCAGATCTGATTTGATCAAGAGAAATATTTCAAAAATTTTTCTCTTAGATCTAAATTAGATTTGAGACTTTTTAGATCTAATTTTATCGATCTAATAAAATAAAATAAAAATAAATTTAATTTAATTTAATTTATACCTTATTATTGGGTAACACTATTATCCTGTGATGATCCTACTATTTGCTTGAGGTTTTGGATGTAGCCATACAATCGCCTAGCCTCAACCGGTATCCACTCAGGCAAGATATGGAGATCTTCTTCTTCTCAATCTATCCTCCAAAGATCAGATCTGGATTTGATCTTAAAGATCTTCAAAATAGCTTTTGAAGATTTGGTGTTGTCTCTTGCAGCAGTGTTGTCTTCTTTCTTTCTTGTCGCCTTTCTTTTGCTTGGATTGCACCAAACTAAAGCCCAAAAGCCTTTTAGGCATGGAGAGGAGAGAGGAAATCAGAGGTAGGCATGGAGAAGAGGGGAGAGGGGCTATATGGTGTGGCTAAAGGACCAAGCATCATAATCCTAGGCGCAGACGGGGTTTATATAGACCCTGCTGCGCCATGCAGTGCTACATCATCCCAATCAATCATGGCTCTTTATGCAATTAGATCTAAATTTGATTGATGGGATGACATTATCTAATCCAATCAGATTAGAGTCCCTCTCAAACCTCCTAAAGTGGTGCCAAGACTAGTCAAAGATGAGTCTTTGGCGCCACCTAAGTTGAATGCATCAAGTAACTGGAGTCTCATTCGTATGGGACTCCAAACTCTATCCTCTTTGGGTGCATGCCTCCATAGGCATGCGCCTCCTCCCTTTCCTCCTTTTAGTAGGGGGATAAAGATCAAAACTCTCTCCTATAGGTGTATGACACATGGGCAGATGTCTAAGTATCAAAGGTCAACGTTTGACCAAAATCAAAAGACAAGATTTAGCAGGTGATGGAAAGTGATAGGTGTTGTCTCAAATTTATCTCATAAATTAAGACAATCTTTTTCTGACCTGGACAAGCTCTAGTCAGATCAAGTAAAGGATCCTGAGTGAGCCCAAACATATTTGGCTCAGTCAAGACAACTTTTAATGATTGTTAAAAGAGAATATTAGGCTCAATCGTATGCTAGCATGATTTTCTTGAACCTAATTGAATCTTATTCAAATCAATTAAACTGGGTTAGTCTAATTGATGATATCTAGATTCAAACCCTTGTTTGTATGATCCAGTTAGGTTCAATTGTGTATGATAATGGGATATGTCATGATCTCTATCATCGACATCATCAAAACACCTTCCGATGGATCAGAACTTTTTTGATTTAGATAATTAATATGATCGATCATCCAAATCATTCTAATTGCTCCTAAAATCCACCAATGATACCTAGCAGTATATGGTGGCAACCCATCAGAACTGAGAATGAACCTCTCGGTGTAGTTACTTATGTGATTAAGTTCCTCTATCGTGAGCCTTGATCAGATTAGGGTTAAGGTGATCTCATCAAACCCTAATTTTTGTCATATAAATTAATCATTCGATTCAAGTCCAATGTGAAAATTCTGATAGAAACTCTTTCTATCATTTCACTCTACCATGGTCATGAACTTGGTTCTCATGATCATCATAGGACTGCTCCTCATCTGTCGGGGTAGATAGATCTCCTATTGGTGCAATCCAATTCCTACAATGAACATGCTATAGCTAACATACACCTCAGGATTCTGAATGGCTAAAAGATCAAGTTATGATATAGTCAAATTATAACACCCTCAAGGTGAACTGTTGATGCACCTCAGGTCAAAGAACCATACACACCACTGCAGTTTCGAGCTAGTCATCGACGAGAAGGTAGACTTCCTCATGACTGCTCGAGATGGTCATGCTCAGTGCCCTCATTCTCTAATGAGTACTTGTACTGTTGCTCTGATGTCTCTACACCGTAGACTCAAGACTCATCTATCCTAAAGAAGTGATCGTACACCAACCTTTTGGATCAATCATCATCCTCTTAATGATCTTACGATCGGAAGCATTTTATGAGTTAATAATAAAAATTCATGTCTTAAATTTTCAACTCTTGAAAACATGAACTATCATTACCACAAACTCAAGGAATGTATCACAGACACTTTTAAATACATACTATGATAGAAAATAACTCATTTTATTATTTATAGTCAAAATTATAATTTTGCCTTTAGATGTGTATTACAAGTGTTAGCTAATTCTGACTTCTAGGACACACATATCTAACAAACTCCCACTTGACCTAAAGTCAATTGGCTACAAATCTAAGTTCCATCTTCTCAAGGTGGGCTTCGATCTTCTGCTGGCCTAATGACTTTATGAGTGGATCTGCCACATTGTTTGTAGAGTTGACTCTCTTGACCTCAACGTAACCTTTCTTGAGGTAATCACAGATGAGATGGTATCGCCGCTCGATGTGCTTGGATTTCTGATGAGACCTCGGCTCCTTAGTAAGGGCTATGGCATCATTGTTGTCACAGTATAGAGAAATGGCATCCGATGGCATCACTTCAATCTCTACGATAAATTTTTTGTACCAGAATGCCTCCTTCGTAGCTTCTGATGCAGCTATGTACTCAGCTTCCATGGTGGAATCTGCTATCACTGTTTGCTTGAAACTCTTCCAACTGACCGCACCACCATTACATACAAACAAACTTTCAGATGTCGACTTTCGATCATCTATATTGGACATAAAATTCGAATCTATAAACTCTTGGACTTGGAGTTCTTCATTACCAAAAATCAACAACATATCCTTAGTTCTTCTCAAGTACTTAAGGATATATTTCATAGAAGTCTAATGTTCTTCACCTGGATTTAACTAATAACTTCTCGTGACACTCACAGCATGGGCTATATCAGGCCGTGTACATAACATGGTATACATGAGGCTCCTTATTGCTGAAGCATAAGGGATTTGCTCATGCATTTTATCTCCTCAAGTGTGCTAGGGCACATCTTCTTGGAGAGATGAATGCCATGTCTGAAGGATACCAAACCCCTCTTGGAGTTTTCCATGCTAAACCTCTTTAGCACTTCTTTTATGTACATCTTTTGTGAAAGACCTAGCATCCTATTCGGTCTATCTCTATAGACCTTAATTCCTAGAATGAAGGATGCTTTTTCTAGGTCTTTCATGAAGAATTCTTTGGATAATCATATTTTAACTATGGTCAACATGGAAATATCATTTTCAATAAGGAGGATATCATCCACGTATAATACAAGAAAGACAATAGCGCTCCCACTGATCTTTTTGAAGACACATGGTTTTTCCTCATTTTTGATGAAATCAATCAATTTGATCACATTAATAAGATGAGTATTCCAGCTTCGAGATGCTTACTTAAGTCCATATATGGACCTTCGCAGCTTGCATACTTTGTGATCAGCATCACTGGATGTGAAACCTAGCAGTTGTTTCATATAGATATCTTCCTCAAGATATCCATTTAAGAATATCGTTTTCACATTCATTTGCCATTTTTCATAATCAAAATAGGCTACAATAGCAAGCAATATGCGGATGGATTTTAATATAGCTACTGGCGAAAAAGTATCTTGATAGTCAATGCCTTCACGCTGACTATTTCTTTTTGCCACTAATCTAGCTTTGAATGTCTCCATATTTCCATCTGCACCAATCTTTCTCTTGTAGATCCATTTACACGTAGTAGGTACTATACCTTTTGATGGATCTACCAAGATTCAGACTTGGTTTGAGTGCATCGAGTCAATTTCTGACTTCATTATCTCTAACCATTTTTCGGAGTTGATATCCGATATCGCTTCATCATAGGTTTTGGGATCATCACCATGAACCCCATTACCTATGAGAAATATTTTCTCTATTTTCTATGAAATAGTACCTAAGTACCTCTCAAGGGGATAAATTTTTTTTTTCGATCTATGAGGTGGAGGAGGTAGTGATTGTATTGGCTCAACCTAATTTGGCTCCATGGGGTCCTTAGCTCGTTGCTCTTGTGAGACTTTCTCTTCGAGCTTGATCTGCTTTCCAATGCTGCTATCTTGAATAAACTATTTTTCAAGAAAGATGGCATGACGACTCATAATCATATTATGGTCTTCTAAAATGTAGAAATAATATCCTAATGACTCTTTAGGATATCCTATAAATTGAGCTCTAAAGGACTTGAAGTCTAACTTGTCTTCTTATTGTCTTTTGATATGAGCCGAACAACCCCAAATTCTGAGATGACTCAGACTTGGTTTCTTATCATGCTATATCTCATACGGTGTGGTAGGAACGATTTTAGAGAAAATCCTATTCAGTACATATATATAGCAATTAACAGACTATGTCCCCAAAGAAAATCATGAAGGTCTGTGAAGCTCATCATGGATTGGACCATATCTAATAGGATTCCATTCCTTCATTCTAAAATCCCATTGAGTTGAGGTGTTCCAGGTGGAGTCCATTGAGAGATTATGCCATTTTACTTGAGATAGTTCAAAAATTTTCGACTAAGGTATTTACCTCCTCGATTTGATTGAAGAACCTTAATAGATTTTTCAATTTGCTTTTCGACTTCATGTCTGAATTTCTTGAACTTTTCAAAAGCTTCAGACTTGTGTCTCATAAGATACATGTACCTATATTGAGATAAATCATCGGTAAAGATTATGAAGTAGACAAAGTTGCCTCTAGTCGGCACATCAAATGGGCTGCACACATCAGTATATACTAAGGCAAGTAGACCCATGGCCCTTTCCCCATGTCCTACAAAAGAAAGCTTAGTTATTTTACTATGAAGATAAGATTTATAAATTGGATATGACTCAAAAGTCAGCAGACTCAATAGTCCAGTTTTTTCCAATTTATTAACCCTATCTTCTGTTATATGACCTAGTCTTAGGTGCCACAGATACCTATCATTTGGACTATCCCTAGATCATTTTGATCTTATGACATTCACATTGTGCTCAATATTAAAAATTGATACGTCAATATGTAACTGATAGAGACCGTTAATGAGGAAACCATTTACAATTTTATTTCTTTCATAAAGAATATTACAATAGTCCTTAAGAAAACTAATTACATAGCCTTCTTGTGCTAAACATGAAACATAAATCAAATTCCTGCTTGCAGCAGGCACATAGTAACAATCTCTAAGTACTAAATCTAAATCAGACGATAGTTGAAGAGGGTAGATTTCCATGGCCACAGTAGCAACTCTTGCTCCATTTTCGATGCCTAGGATCATCTCACCATCCCTCAACCTCCTGCTATCCTCAAGACCTTGCATGGAAGTGCACAAATGAGCACTAGAACCAGAGTCAAGCACCCAACTGAATGAAAAAAAATTGTAAGGTTAGATTCAATAACGAGCATACCTCTAGAAGGACCTTTCTCCTTCTTATTCTTCAAGATGGCCAAGTATATAGGACAGTTCCACCTCCAGTGGCCATCAGTATTATAATGAAAATACTTTTCTTTGTCAGCGGCCTTCTTCTTCAGCTCTGCCTTCTTTTCTTTCCATTTTCCATCTTTTGCCTTTTCACAGATTTTTTCTTCTTTTCAAAAGACTTTCTTTTGAAAGAAGTCCGTTCCATAGCAAGCACTGAGTCTTTAGAACCTTTCATAGAAAGTTCAGCAATAACCAGCATGTTCATAAGTTCGGCCAGAGTACTCTGAAGTTTATGCATATGGTAGTTCATGATAAACTATCCATACACATCAATCAAGGATTATAGAATTATGTCATTCTATAGATCCTGGTCTAACTTCACTCCAAGCTTCTCAAGCTCTTCCAAGTCCTTGATCATCATCAGACAATGATCTTGGACTGACTGCCCATCATGCATTTTAGCCTTAAAAAGTTATTTAGTGATCCAATATTTGGCTGTGCGACTCTATTCACCAAACAACTCTTATAGGTGAGCCAACATTTGGCGGGCAGTCTTGATATCTTCATATTGGTGCTGAAGCTCATTAGACATCGAGCTCAATATGTAGTATCTAATGGCCTTATTATCTTCATCTGTTCATTTTGTCAAGAGATGCTCTCTGTTCAAGCATACAGACGGACTGGATAAGGTGAGAGGATCCTGGTCTAATACATGAGTTAACTTCTCAGAACCCAAAATAATTTTGAAGTTTTGGAGCCAATCCTTGTAATTAAGTTTGATCAGTTTATGGGTGTCCAGGATATGTGCTAGTAGGTTGGATGCAGATATTTTTCTATAGAGAGTCAAAGTTTGTAGTTAGATTTTATAATTAAGACTTGACTAATTTATTTAGAAATTTTATTTTTAAAATAAATTAGCTTCCACTATTTTCTTGGATCCCTACACTCCTCTTTGTAGAGATGCAAAAATCTTCATGATTAATGATTTTTAGTGGGTGGTGCAGTCCCACCAACTGACTCATCACCTCACCTAATAGTTATTGGTGATGGGTTAGCCAATGAGTGAACAACTCTTATCCAATAATTTTCTAATCATGGTGCACCCAATGCTTGGTCTCTAATTCATGAATCTCACCATGTCCAAAATATTGATTCACTCCTTAGTTAAGTCAGACCTACCATTTGCACAGATTGGATTTCTAATTGGATCTCTCACCGTATCCAAAATATTGAGCCCAATCCATCCTCCAGCCTGTAGCATCCAATGTCTAATAGATATGGTTGCATCTTTTCGGTGCAACTGAACCACTATGATCAGTCAAGAACAATCAACCCTGAGAAGGGTCCGCATATCTACAATGGTGGAAGACCTTAGACTTAATATTTTCTTAGGAAGATTTGATTTAGATCTCTTTAAACTTGACTTGACATAGTCATAACCATTATGACTAACCTAGTGGCATGAGTTAGCTCAGATTATTAGCCACCTATGATCAAGATTGAGTCGACAAATATGGCCAAGTAAGTGAGACTAGTGGAAGGGATATGCCATTAACTCGATAAGAATGCATTGAGTCGAGTAGCTTCCAATTAAAAATCAGTCGGTCGTATCTACCAAACTTATCTTAGAAACCAAATTATTGAGCCAAAACCAATCAGATTAGCCTATAATCCAGACTCTAACCATTGATCTTAATTAGGTCTTAACTTGATCGATCACTCATGTGACTTGATCTTGACCCAGACTTAATCCTATTAGGCTGGTCAATTTAAGCACTCTTGATCCCATCTAACCGACTCTTGATTTAGTTTGATCAACCGCTAGACCTAATTAAGCTACCCAAGTTCGAACCCAATTTTATGAATATGTCTTAGATATGAAAATTTTTAATTTTAGATTTAATATATTTCATAATCTTAATTCTTAATTAAGTTTGGGGTTCATAAATAAAACATGTAAATAAAATTCTACGATTTTAGGATCTAGGATTTTGCAGAAAATAAGTTCTTGATTTCTGATTAAGGATAAACGCACAGCATCCCTACACATCATAAGAACACCTAATCGAATGGAAGAAAAGGACTTTTAAATCCTACTTTGTTCTCATAATCGGACGGCCAAGGGAAACATTTTAATCAGAAATATGATGAATCTACAAAACTAGTTAGATCTACATATATATCACATATATAAAATTGATCTAACTTTAAAAATATGTTTTACATAAATCTCATATATCATATCATGCATGTTTTCAGATCTAAATTATCTCATAAATATCTAAAAAATAAAACTTAAATTTGATCATATCAAATTAAATTTATTCAAAACAACTTTATAGAACTATTCTACAATTAGTCTAAACATGCATCTATCATATCTCATATGAATAAAATTAAATAAATTTATTTTATATTTTTTAGATCTAATTATAATATTTATAATATTAAAAATAGTAAATAAATAGATCTAAAATTATAATTAATTAAATTAAAATTATGATCATCCTAGACTACATATAGAATAATTCTATTCCTAGTCTAGTCATGCATCTCATACATATTAGATTTAGATTATTTAATTTTTATTTTTTTTAATTTTAAATTTAATCACATCTCATGTGACATCTAAAATTACCTAATTATTAAAATAAAATAATTTAAAATTAGATCTAAATAATTATGGAAACCTAGCTCTGATACCAGTTGAAGAAAAAATTCTATTTTTTGGATCAGGTTCATTCAGATCTAATTTGATCAAGAAAAATATTTTAAATTTTTTTTTCTTAGATCTAAATCAAATTTAAGACTTTTCAAATCTAATTTTATCAATCTAATAAAATAAAATAAAAATAAATTAAATCTAATTTAGTTTGTACCTTATTATTGGATAATCTTATTATTTTGTGATGATCCTACTGTTTGCCTGAGGTTCTGATTGTAGCCACGCAATCGCCTGGCCTCTATTGATATCTACTCAAGTAGAATCTGGAGATCTTCTCCTTTTTAATCTATTCTTCAAAGATCAGATCTAGATCTGATCTTGAAGATCTTCAAAATAGCTTTTGAAGATCTGGTGTCGTCTCTTGCAATGGTGCTGTCTTCTTCTTTTCTTGTTGCCTTTCTCTTACTTGGATCGCACCAAACTGAAGCACAAAAGCCTCTTGGGCATGGAGAGGAGAGAGAGAATCAGAGGTAGTTATGGAGAAGAGGAGAGAGGGGCTATATAGCATGGGCAAAGGACCAAGCATCATAATCCTAGGCGCAGATAGGGTTTATATAGACCCTGCTGTGCCATGTAGTGCCACATCTTTCCAGCCAATCATGGCTCTCTATGCAATCAGATCTAAATCTAATTGGTGGTATGACATCATCTGATCTAATCAGATTAGAGTCCCTCACAAACCTCCTTAGGTGGTGCCAAGACCGATCAAAGATGTGTCTTTGGCGCCACCTAAGTTGAATGCATCAAGTAACTAGAGTCCCATCCGTATGGGACTCCAAACTCTATCCTCTTTGGGCACACGCCTCCCTAGGCATGCACCCCCTCCCTTTTCTCTTTTTAGTAGGGGGACAAAGATCAAAACTCTCTCCTATGGGTGCATGACACATGGGTAGATATCTAAGTGTCAAAGGTCAACGTTTGACCAAAGTCAAAAGACAAGATTTAGCAGATGATGGAAAATGGCAGGTATTACCTCAAATTTATCTCATAAATTAAGACAATCCTTTTCTAACTTGGACAAGCTCCAGTCAGATCAAGTAAAGATTTTTGAGTGAGTCCAAACACATTTAGCTCAATTGAGATAACTTTTAATGATTATTAAAGAAGAATATTAGGCTCAATTGTGTGCTAGCATGATTTTCTTGAACCTAATTGAATCTTATTCAAATCAATTGAACTAGGTTAGTCTAATTGATGATATCCAGATCCAAATCTTAGTTTATATGACCCAGTTAGGTTCAGTTCTATATGATAATGAGATATGTCATGATCTCTATCATCGACATCATCGAAACACCTTCCGATGGATCAGAACATTTTTAATTTAGATAATTAGTATGATCGATCATCTAAATCATTCTAATTGCTTCCAAAATCCACCAATGATATCTAGCAGTATATGGTGGCAACCCATCAGAACTGAGAATGAATCTCTCGATGTAGTTACCTATGTAATTAAGTTCCTCTATCATGAGCCCCAATCGGATTAAGGTTAAGATGATCTCGTTAAATCCTAATTTTTGTCATATAAATTAATCATTCGATTCAAGTCTGATGTAAAAACCATAATAGAAACTCTTTCCATCATTTTACTCTACCATGGCCATGTGCTTATGGACTTGATTCTCATGATCATCATAAGACTGCTCCTCATCTATCGAGGTAGATAGATCCTCTATTGGTGCAATCCAATTCCTACAATGAACATGCTATAGCCAACATACACCTCAAAATTCCAAATGGCTAAGAGACTGAGTTATGGTGTAGTCAAATTATAACACCCTTAAGATGAATTATCGATGCACCTCAGGTCAAAGAACCGGACACATCACTGCAGCTTTGAGCCAGTCATTGATGAGAAGGTAGACTTCCTTATGACTGCTCGAGATGGTCATGCTCAGTGTCCTCGTTCTCTAATAAGTACATGTACTCTCGCTTTGGTGTCTCTACACTATAGACTCAAGACTCATCTATCCTAAAGAAGCGATCATACACCAACCTTCCGGATCAATCACCATCCTCTTAATGATCCTACGGTCGGAAGCACTTTATGAGTTAATAATGAAAATTCATGTCTTAAATTTTGAACTCTTGAAAATATGAACTATTATTACCATTAACTCAAGGAATGTATCACAGACACTTTTAAATATACACTATAAAAAAAATTAACTTATTTTATTATTTGTAGTCAAAATTATAATTTTGTCCTTAGATGTGTATTACAAGTGTCAGCCAATTTTGGCTTCTAGAGTACACATATCTAACAAGTACTTCTATATTTGAGTCACTGGACCTTAGTATTTCTCAAATACTTAAGAATTATCTATACAATCCTCTAGTAGCTCTTACTTGGATCAGACTTGTATCTGCTCACCATCTCTAGTGAGTATACCATGTCTAATCTCATACATGGATAAATAAGATGACAGCTAAACCTTTATTCTTTGTAATATTGGAATGCTATTCTTGATTAAGAGAATTTCATCCTCAAACATCATAAGAAATAACACTACAAAATATTTTACCCAATAATAAGTATAGGGTTTGTCTTTGTTCATAACTAAGATATACGTTCAGAACGTATGTTTGAACTCTGAGATAATAGCCAAATGGGCTTTAAGTTCTTTACCTTTCTATCTGTGCTACTCTAATCCTTTTGAAAATCTATTCACACCCAATAGATTTTATCCCTTTAGGTGAATCAACTAGTATCCATACACTATTGATTTTCATAGACTTCAATTTGGATCATATGGCTCCAAGCTACTTCTTAGAATCAGGCCATTGCACTGTATCCTTATAGGTGATCGGATCCTTGTTGTTCTCATCGAGCTCAACATGATCGCCATCCTAGACCTAGATACTGAAGTATCTATCCGGCTAATGCGGTACTCTATCAGATCTCCTTAAAGGTGATACTTTAATGGGCTCTGGATTTGATCTGATCAAATCTGATTCTATAGGTTTATCAGATAACATTGGTTCTTTTTTATCAGTCAAACTTTTATAAGTTCAACTTGATAGGCTTCAGTTCTTTCTCTAAGAAACTCCTTTCCAAAAAGAATGTCCTACTATTGATGAACATCTTATGTTCTTTAGCATAGCAAAATTAATAACCCTTAAACACTTATTGGATCAGGATCCAAGTTTATTTGTATGCAAATATACGACATAGGCTGATCAACTCCAAACCCAAAAGTGAGAGAGTCTAGGTCTACGCCCGATCCATATCCTATATGGAGTCAATGCAACAAATTAACTTGGTGTAAATTTTTAGAGAAAAAAAAATAGTCATAAGAGCACAACCTTGCAACAGGCAGACAAGTATACCCTATTATGGATTGAACCATGTCTAACAAAGTTCAATTTCTTTGTTTAGATACATTGTGTTTTGAAAAGAAATCCACTGAGAGAGAATCTTGTTCTCTCCTAGATATGTCACAAACTCACTGGATAAGTATTTGCCTCCTCGATCTGATCGAAGACTTTTAATATCTCATCCAGTTTATTTTTTTTTTATTATTGAATTATTTGAATATTTTAAATACTTCATCTCAGACATACCCATAATCAGATAGGTCGTCTGTAATGAAATATTAATGTCTTTCTTTGGCACTTAAGTTCAAGGTCCACATACATCACTATGTATGAGACTTAGAACTTTATCGGCTCCTTCACCTTTTTTTTAGTAAAAGGTTACTTTGTTATCTTCCCAAGAAGACAAGATTCACAGGCTCAATGATTCACAATAATTGATATCAAGGTTTTCTTCTCAAGCTAACCCGTTTATCCTGTTCTTATCAATATGACTAAGCCTGTAATGCCAAACATAGACATCCATGATATAATCTAACTAGGGTGTGTACATTCCACTTATCTTAAGTCCTTGCAACATATTGCATAAGACCACTAGTATCTAATACCCAGGTAGTAGAATTACATATAGAGAAGTTTTAAGGTGTTATCATATAATATTTTTAATGAGCAACTTTAGCTCCTTTCTCTTGTTCAGCCTATTGTGGTCAAGGAAAGCAAGACAAATCTTCTTCCTATGATCCTATTTCAGATATTAAAAGTACTATAACTGATTTAGATTAATCTTGAATTAATTATTTTGACTAGACTCAGAAATTCCAATATGAACCCATTCATACTGCTGAACCAATATTCATCTTTCGATACTAATTATCGAAGTTGGGTCCATAAGTCTTCACTATCTAATAGTGATAGGAGCAATTAGGATTTAGCCTTAATAGAGAACAATGATCTATTGTATAAGAATCATTTTAAGCCTAAAGACTTGGACTTTACTTTAAAGATTCTTTCACTATTTTATTCGAACTGGTAGCCTCTACCTCCAATTCGAGAAATTTCTTTAATTTCTTAGTAGGTACTAGAATCCACATAAATTGCACACAAGCCCAACTTTGGTTGGCCCACTCAAGTAGATCTAAGGGTAGGTTCATAACCAATTATTTTTTCAAATAATTTTTAGTAATTTTAATTTTGCCTCAGGCTCTGATTAGTTGGCTTTGGCCTTCTCAAAAAAGGATCTAGTTAGGTCCAACCATTAACATGACCATACTTGACACATCCAACCAATGAATGATCAGGCCCAACTTTTGTTGGCCAACCCAACCATCATTAGAGAGACACATCCAAGTCGTCATATGATGGATGATAATTTCATTAGTCAACAAGCACCAAGCCTTTGGGCCTCCAATGATTATTGAGTTAATGGATCCATTATCAAACACCTTAATGGAAGGCTATGACTCCATTATCCCCATAACTTTATCATTTTAAGGACCTAATAATTTTAGAGAATTTAAATTATTAGTGATTTAAGGATAGAAAGGACATGGATCAATTTGCTTTCATTGACTTCACCAAGTCAAGTCCTCCCATTGGCTTTGCAAGTCACTGATGAGGACTAGGATCAATTATGGTCCATGGGCACCTAAATCAGTCTCATTGAATAAAATCAGTCTCACTAATTTTTTATGTAACATGGGTTAGTATGAATCAATGAGCAACCTAATTAAAAACTTGATTAACCATATTGGCCAGGTAAGTAAGATCGATGGAAGGGTCTGCCAAGGCTTGCTTTAGACACCATAAAAAATGGTCAGGTAAGCAGGCTGCCAATTAAAAACCATCGGTCTGGGATGCTAGACTTACCTTAGATACCAATTGATTTGTCAATTTTGATTTGGTCTGCCTAAAGACTCAGGCTCGACCACTGAGCCACGATCAGCATCCATTTATTAGATGTATGGACTTTGATCAACTATAACTATTGAAATGATCTATAGAAATGATCTAATCCTAATTAACTATTAATTAGGTTTGATCAATTTCTTAACCTTGTCCATATTTAATCTAACCCTAGGTCTAACCCAGTTAAGGATCTGATCAAAGTTAACCCATTTTTCTTTAATCCATATATTATGAAATTATCTTAGGATCTTCAAATCACAAACCTAGATCCTAAATAATCACTTAATTCTTAATTAAGTTTAAGTCTTATGGGTTTAGGTTTATGAAATCTCAAAACTAGTTTCTGATTTTATTGTTTGAAATATTTTCAAATTGTATTGAATCATATTCAATATATAGTTTTAGATCTAATTTATTTCATTATTTAGATCATGTCCTAGGATTTCAAATCTAGGGTTTTACAGAAAGTAAGTTCATGATTTAATTTCTACAAAATAAATATGTCATACATATACATTCTAGATTCTAAACAAAAATTACATATCAACATATGCAATAAGAGGATTAGATCTAAACATAAAACACATCATGTGGATCAGATCATAAACCAATTAAAATTAGATTTAAAATTTGAAAATAAATCATAAATCACTTTAGATCTTATTTAACATATTTATGATTTAAGTTTTTTGGATCAGCATATACTAGGATAACCTTTCCACTGTAAGGAGTAAGCCTTATAGTAGGACAACCTTATGGCAGTATGTGTAATTCTGATATTATTTAGATCTAATCTAAATAATCAAAAATAGATCTAATATCTATTAAATTTTAGATTTAAATCAAAAAATTAAATCATAAATTTTCTTAGATCTAATCTAAATAATTCATAATTTTGATTTAGATTAGCACATACTAGGATAACCTTTTCATTGTAAGGGATTAACCTTACAACAGAACAACCTTATGGCAGTATGTGCGATCTTTAATTAACTTTAATTTTAGATTTAATCTAAAGCATACATAAACATGTTATAATAAAATCTAGATGCTCTGATACCATTGATAGAAAACATGCAGGGTTTTATGCATAGATTTCAAAACTTTTTCGAAATATAGAGCAGCAGAAGACATAGATTAAACTATTTAATCTACAACATGCATGTAATCAAATTACAAAACCCTACATCAAAAATCTATAACATGTTATGATACAAATATAAATCTAAAATTAAATTAATCATAAGTGGTATTGATCATATCAATACCTAGATCTAGAATAATTCTAGATCTAATCCTAGATCACATCTAGGTCACCAAGAGATCAGATCTCTTATCTTTGCACGAGTTGAGAACTCCACGGTTGAATCCATTATTGCATTTAGAGTCACACATGCATCCGATCTCTATAGGTGATCCACACGAGCCTGCAATACAGATCGGAGGTTCGTCGAACGAAGTCCGCTTGAAGTGCTAGCTTCTCACGGATCTTTCTTGATGGTTAATCAAATACATGTTGTTCGAATCTCTTGGATAATCCAAGAGATGAAGAACATGAGGAGGAATGAGGGAGGAATCCAACCCTTAGATTTTCCATAAAATAGAATTAAAAAGACATGTGGAAAAAACCCTAGGAGAAGACAAATCTTCTCCTTCAGGACGTCAACGGTCCTGAAAATATCTATTATGCTAGGTTTAGAGGAGACCTTCTCCTCTGAATTTTTTTCTAATTTTTTGGATATCACACCCTCAGATTTTTCTCATAAAAATCTCATAAATAAAATTAAGAAGAAGGGCTCTCAAGGAAATCCTAAGAGAAGACCTTCTTCTCTTCTTCTTCTCGCATCAGGATATGATCAGATCATGTCTAAAAATGATCACCATGCCCCAAAATCTTGGAGCATAGATCTCAGGCCCTTTTCCTCTCTCTCTCTCTTCGATCTTTATTATATAAAAATTACATAAAATAATGAAGAAGAAAATACTCAAAAGAAAATAAAGAGAAGATAATCTTCTCTTACCTTTGTGCCTTCATGACATCAACGATTGATGTCTAGATGAAGATCTTTTCTCTAAGGATCTTGGTACCATCTTTCTTCAAGCCCTTTCTCTCTCTCTCTCTTAGATTTTTATCATATAAAAATCATAAATAAAATAGGAAGAGAGAAACATAAAAGAAAAATATAAGAGAAGACAATCTTCTCTTACCTTGTCTCTTCAAGATATCAACCTTTGATGTCTTAATTGAAGGCTCTTCTCCATGAATCTTGGTGCCACAAATCCTTCATGCCTTCTCCTCCTTCTCCTCTAATTTTTCAAGGATTTTTCACTTCCTAAAAGCATCTCATAAGAGGCATCCATCTTTTATTGCAAGACTAGGTCAAAACCTAGTCAAAGGAGGTTGGACGCCCCTCCCACTTATTTTTTCATGTAACCACTAATTCTCACATACAAAACTAAGGGAGAAAGGGCCGAATAAGATAAAGGGGCATGGGTAGAGTTGGCACACAAGGGAGGGAGGAGTTTGGGTCAAAGAAGACTCTTCCAATTAGAAAACAATTTCCAACTTTCACATAATTTTGACTAAATCAAATTTAAATCCAATTCCTAAGATAATGGCATGTGAAAAATTATTTCTTAGGCATGTAAATCATAGAAAAAAAATTGAAATTAAAATATGGTATGGGCTTTCTTAGGCACAAGTGAAAGAGAGAGAGTCCCAGTCCAACTGAGACTCCTCTTGTTTGACTAGGTCAAAATTATTTTAAATTAAATTTAAATTTTATTTAAATTAGATTAAATATAACTTAATTAAGGATGATCCTAGTCTAATTAGGAGCTCAATTAAATTAGATTAAATCAAGATTTAAATCTGATTTAAATCCTATGTCAATCAGGTGTATCCAAGTCCTAGTCAAATAAGAAATTATTCTTCTCTTGCAATTGGCTTATCCAATAAATTAATTAGACTTAATCTAATTAAATCTAAATTAATTTTAATTAAATCTAATTAAATTAAACTTAATCTCAGTCCAATTTTTCAATCAAATTGAGCCAATTAGCAATCCAATTGCTAATCGATCCTCATACAATACTTGCATTAGGTCAAACATCAATTGTATTGAATGTTTGACCTCAAAATGATTCTCAATCATCGATTAACCATTCGATTAGGTTACAAGCTCTAATGTGTGTGATCTCATAGGTTCAAACCTAAGTCAATAGCATAAGAATCAATTTTTGTACCAATCGAAGTTACCATCTAGCAATGATTTTCGACGTCCGGATAGGTCAAATGTATGCAAAGCAACATTCTTAGAATCTTGACCCATGGTTACTGTATAATACATCCCTATGATCAATAATGCTCAAGATAATTTTGAGTATGCTGTCAAATACTCATACAAGTTATCTCTATTATGTCTCAAAATTTTGCAAATCCTGTGACACCACACGAGGATTATTCAGGCCTAGGTTTTTCTAAATTGAAACATAGTGAGACATTCTCTTTCTGAAGTTAATCAGGAGTGGTCAATCACATCTTGATGCACACATCAACTCTACAAGTACTTGACTGTATCTATAAATCTTCTATCACTTATATTAGAAATACAGGCAGTCCAGCACCAAAATATAGGGAGTTGCTCACAAGTCACCGTAGCGATCTCAGGTCGGAGGGACACTTATATGCATTGGCCTTAACTAGCATTTCTTGATAGTAGAGTGCTACATTGATCATGTTCAGTGCAGATGTACTCTTACATCTCACCTGGATGCCATACCAGTATCTCCACACTACTTGGTTATGAGGACAACCAATGCATATGGCATACAGCGACCTACACTCGATAAGTTATCATTCTTGTTAATAACTTATCATTTAGTCATAAATAATTTAAGAACCATCCGATAAATCTTTCTTTATCGATTGATTATGGTTCTAAGGACTTTATCATAATTTAGGAGTTCATTTAAGGAAGATAGAACTTTTATGATGAAACAGCCAAATTACTATTATTATTAGATAATTCATATACTAATTTCAATCATCTACTACTTAGATGATTAGCTTTAGAACATATTTTTCAATACTTTCAAACCTATTTCCTACTAAAATCAGATCTTTCCTCTCCATTTCTATTCTAATCTTATAGTTCTTATTTTCCAATGGTACCTCAAAAGTATTTTGCCCAAAGAAAGAGAAAGTCTAGTTTTCAAAGTGAAAGATGTGCAGATTGAGATAAATATTGATAGCATTGGATGCACGCTACACATATATAGACCAATAGGAGCACCTCAGATTATCTCAAGTAGCTATATATTTAAGATTTATATTTGATCGAGATGATGATTAAGGGTATTGAGGATATTAACTTTCATGGTATAGCAGATGATGATGATGAGACTCCTACAACAGAGTCTATTATAGTACATATCAGGACAAGGAGCCAGTAGAGTGGTATAAATAAATAGAGATAGCTTTACTTTTACAGACCAGCCATCTAGATACTAGCTCATGATCATCTAATAGACTGGATGAGGATGCATTTGTTGAGAGACTCTCCATCAAGATCATAGCATTAGTCTATGCAGAGCTTTAGAGGTACATATTAGAGGCACATTAGATGAGATGAGATTAGATAGAGGCATTATCATTGGGAGATTGATTCGGGCACTCATTGCAGCGAGGGAAGATGTTCGCTATCGAGTCCAATCATTTGGAGATAATAGACTACACTTTCCTTCTACCTAGCCTAGACCTACATCTTAGGATTATCCTGATATATACTTGCTTAAGATGCTAGGATTTCTTTTTATGACTTTAGTGATCATTTTAATCTATTTTTGGCATCTATATAAGATATAGCTCTATATATTTTACATGCTTTCATAATTTTATCTTTGTAATCACCATTGGGTAATCAATGAAAATTTCATCTTTTCTGAAAATTCAATATGTTTGATATTATTTATTTGACTCAATATGTGCTTTGCTTACAAAACAAAGGAAAAAAAAAGATTGCTTGTTTAAATTAATTAAATATACTTGATTTGAAAGAAATAGCGGAAGAACTAAGAAAAGTTAATTTTTCAATATAGTGGGAGAGTTAAGAAAGTCAAGTTTTCTAACATTTATTATGAAAAATAAGAAAAAAATAATTTTAAATTGAATAAAAAATATTATTAAAATATTAAAAGTAAAATTATTTTGATCTATTTATGCACTCTTGTTGTTCTAGTTATTTGATTTGCTTTAGAAAAAATTATTTTTATTTTATTTTTTATTTAATTATACTTTGCATGGTTTGATCCTATCATGATTTTTAATAATTAATTGATATCAAACTTAATCTTAAAAAATATTTTACTTCAAATAAAAATTCTAGATAAATAATTTTTGAATCTCATGAAAAATCATTAATAGGCATTTAGTTGTTGTTTGACTTGTTGGTTCACTTATACTTGAGCTTTCATGTGATCTTGTTTATTCATATTTTGCATTGGTATCAAAGAATTCATCCTTAAGTGGGGTTTCATAATTGGTATCAAATAGATTTTTTCTACTTTGCATTTTATTGCTTTCTTTTGGCAAAAATAAAGAATATTTTGTCTTGAATCTAGTTTTGCATGTTGGAAATATGCGCTCTTCCTACACGGATCGGCATCGCCGTCGGTGATTAGCCAAGCAACAAGAAAGTACTTCTTAGAGATCTCTACGAAAGCATGATCAAATAAATCAAGAAATAAAGAAGAAGAGAAGAAAAGATTTCTGAGAGAAAAGAGCTTTTATTCAGCATATTTCAGCACCCTTACAATCTTGACCTATTTTTAGTATATGTACTTTACAAAGGGTCAAGCCCAAGCTCATAGATAAACTTCTCAAACCCAAACAACCCATATACACAAAATAATAATCCATGAAAACTGAGTCGGCCCAATTTCAGATTGAGCCGGCTAACCTACAACTGGGTTGACTCAATCCCAGACTGAGCCGACCTAGTTGTGTACAGTGCCAATAGCTCGAAAATGCTGCTTTCTATCTGAATTTTTCTCTGAGACCTAGCCGACCCAGTTCTAGACCGAGCCGACCCAATTTCTAACTGAGTTGGCTCAGTCTCAGAGTGAGCTGGCCCAGTTTCTGAACTTTACTATTAAGACTAATTCTTCTTTCGGCTCACTTCCGTCTTTCCATGACCTACTTTCTCATGTTTTCAAGACTTAAGAGTGCTACTTCTGAGCTCACACTCTTCATCTTGGTGCTTCCAAGTTCTTGTGAACTCATCTCTTCTCAACAGATCCATCCATGGCACACATCTCTGAAAGCTATCTTTGGGGAGTACCTTTGTGAGTGCATTAGACTGATTCTTCTTGGTATGGACCTTCATTAGTTTCACTTCACCTTCCTCCACCAGCTTTCTGATTCTGTGGTACTTCACATCTATATGCTTTGTGCGTGCATGATAGACTGGGTTTTGTGCCAATAATAGAGCACTCTAACTATCACTAAATAGTATAACCTTGCTTTGCTCCACCCCCAACTCATCAATCAGCCTCCTAAGCTAAAGGACTTTCTTTGCAGCCTCCATTATCCTAGTGTACTTGGCCTTTATGGTAGACAAGGCTGTGATTGGCTGAAGGATTGATCTCCAAGACATCAGTCTACCATATATGCAGAAGAGGTATCCAGTAGTAGACCTCCTTGTATCAAGATCATCAGCATAATTTGCATCAATAAATCCTTTCAGAGGATCTGAACCTTCACACATCTTCACAGATTATTTTTCAAATCTTTTCGGCTGTCTACCAAACACCAAACTATAATCCTTTGTTCCATGCATATATCTCAATATCCATTTCAATGCTTTTCAGTGTTCCTTCCTAGGGTTAGCCATGTATCTACTAACCGTGCTCACAGCATGTGCTATATCTGATCTATAGCATACCATAGTGTACATCACACTGCTTACAGCATTTGCATAAGAAACTTATTTCATATACTCTCTCTCCTCTTCTGACTGGGGGTACTGTAATTTGGAGAGAGACATATGGCTTGGTAATGGCATCTCTGTAGGTTTGACCTTCTCTATCCCAAACCTCTCTAGAACCTTTTGGACATATTTTTCTTATGACAAATGGAGCATTCCTTTGCACCTATCTCTTCAAATCTCCAATCCAAGAATTTTCTCAGCTGGATCCAAATCTTTCATCTCAAATTCAGATGATAATGTTCTTTTCAACCTTTTCACAGCATCCATGCTTTTACTGGCTATGAGCATATCGTCTACATACAATAATAGGTACAAGGCATCCTCCTCATCTACATCCTTAACGTAGACACATCAATCATGTTCACATCTACTGAAACCCAGGCTCAAGACAAAGCTATTAAACCTTCGATACCACTGATGAGGAGATTATTTCAAGTCATACGAAAACTTCCTGAGTAAACACACCTTTTCTTCCTGTCCCATCTCCATGAAACCATCTGGTTGCTTCATGTAGATTCTTTCCTCCAAAGTTTCATGAAAGAAGGCCATCTTCACGCCCATCTGTTCCAATTCCATGTTATGCTGTGCCACCAGTAATAATAAAACTCGAATAGATGTATGACGCACCATAAGGAGAAAATTTCTGTGGAATCAATCCCTTTTCTTTGTGAGTATCCCTTTGCTATTAGGCTGATTCCACCTTGCTCTGAAGGTGCTTCTTTCTTTGTGAACACTCTGAGCTAATAGGTCGAGCACCCTCTGGAAGATCCACCAACTGCCATGTCTGATTCTTTTCAAGTGATTCCATCTTCTCTATCATGGCCTGCATCCATGAATCATGATCTTCACTCTGCATGAGCTTTGCATAATTCTTTGGATCTTCATTAGTAGTGATGAGTGCATAGAAGATAACCTCATCAATGCCATATCTGACCGATCTTCTAATAGTATGCTGGGGCTTGTGCAAAGCCACTCCCACTTGCACATCTCTGTCTAATGTCTTTGGCTGCTCCTGCACATCTGTCTGAACTGTCGGCCCTCCATGCTGATTTTCAATCTGAGATAATACTTTTTTGCCCAGCTCCACCTCAACAGGAACACTCCTGTAAGTGGATGTAACTTGTATGCCATCATTCTCTGACTGGCCATCGCTGTTCATCTTTGTTCCTCCAGTTTCATCTATCCCAGACCTCCTTAAGATGCTTTTCTCATCAAAGATAACGTCCCTGCTGATCACTGACTTTTGTACCTAAGAGTTCCACAGCAGGTACCCTTTGACTCCTTGTGGATATCCTATGAATGTCATCTTTTGAGATTTTGGATCCAATTTGCTCCTCTTGATTGTCTCCACATGTGCATAGGTTATACAACTGAAGACTTTCAGATGGCCAAGCTTCATCTTCTTTTCACTCCAGACCTCTTCTGGAATACATTCATTCATCTTATAATGAGGGGATCTGTTCACAAAAAAATAAGAAAAAGTTAGAGCATCACCCCAAAAGAACTTTGGGAGTGATGTCTGTAGCCTCAAACTTCGTGCCTTCTCGGTTAGTATTTGATTCATCCTCTCTGCGATACCATTCTACTGGAAAGTCATCCTCACCATGTAATAGCATTTGATGTCATTTTTCTCACAGTACCTCCTGAACACCAGGCTAGTATACTCTCCTCCATTGTTTGATCTCAAACACTTTACCTATCTCCCTAACTCCTTCTCTACTTCAGCTCTCCAAGTTCTGAACCAGAAAAACACCTCTAATTTTTTCTGATCAGATAAACCCATACCTTGCTTGAGAAATCATCAATGAAAGTAATAAAGTATTTTCCCCCACCTCTAACTGATATAGGAGCTGGTCTCCACACATTCGAGTGCATTAAATCTAGCACTCTCTCGCTACACTTGGTACTTCTGAAAAACTTCACCATATGCTATTTGCCAAAGATACATGACTCACAAAGATTTGTACCCTCTTTCTTTAGGGCTGGGATCATACCTTTTCTGCTTAGTTCTGTGAGCCCATGGTCACTTATATGATTCATCCGATAGTGCCATAGTCGATATAAAATTTACTCCTCCTGTGCCTCTGCTAGCACCTCTGCACTATCATTTACTACTGAGCCTTCCATTCTATAAAGATTGTTGCTCAATCTTCTACCTCTCATCACCACCAAAGCTTTCTTGAAAATTTTCAGACATCCACTCCCAGCCTAGCTACTAAAAGCATAACTCTGCTCCTCCAAGTAGCCCAAAGAAATCAAATTCTTTTTCAATTTTGGTACATGCCTGACATTTGATAATGTACGAATGATCTCGTCGTACATTCTCATCCTGATAGAGCCAATTTCAGCTACTTTGTATGGGTGATCATCTCCAAGGCTGACACTTCCACCATCAGCTTTCTGGTAGATAGCAAATCACTCCTGATGAGAAGTATAGTGGTGTGAGCATGCTGAATCTAATATCCATATAGTATCGCACTCTATGGATCCATATGATATAACTAGCAGGTCTTCTCCACTGCTCACAGAAGCTGTATCATCTTCTTTTCTGGTCTTTCCTTTTCTGATCTCAAAAGGGGACAATCTCTCCTCAAGTGTCTAGGTTGATGATATTTATAACATTTTAATGTCATCTTCCTCTGATCATGAGACTTTGACCTGTCCTTGAATTTTCCTCTTGTCTTCTTGTTTGATCTTCCCTATCTTTCATTCCCAACCAAGATCTCAGACTTAGGGTCTCTCTTGCAGATCTTCTCCCTTTGCTTATTTGATCTGAGCACACCAACAACCTCTTCATAATTTAGGGTCTCCTTTCCAAAAACTAAAGTTGTTATGAGACCATCATATGAACCTAGGAGAGAACATAATAGCAGCAATGCCCGATTCTCCTCGTCGATCCTCACATCCAAACTCATTACCTCAGAACACACTTGATTGAACCTTTGGATATGTGTAACAAGATCTCCGCCTCCGAGCATCCTCAGACTATACAGCTATTTCTTCAACCATACCTTGTTCATCATGTTCTTTCTCATGTATGTGTTCTCCAATCATTTTCAGAGCTCCTTTGCCATAGTCTTTATGCAAACCTCGAGCAAAACTTGATCAGCCAAGTACATTCAGATTGTGCTAAAAGTAATTTTCTCCAACTCTTCCCAATCCTCAGCACTGATCTTTTTCGACCTTTCTTTTGTCAAGATCTTGTAGATCCTCTGCTGAACCAACAAGTTCTTTACTCTTTGCTACTAAAGGATAAAGTTTTTCTTGCCATCGATCTTCTTAAAATTCACCTTGAATCCACTTGATCCCATGACTTCAAACAAGTTAAGAACAGATCCCTAACACCCTTCACGATCACACACTAGTAAAACTATCCTTCATAGAAGATCTAACTGCTTTAGATCCTCTTTCCAAATTTTTGTATCACCGTTCCTCCGTATAAATAATCTCCACCTCAATCTAGAGACAATCATGAAGCAAACTAGAAGTTTTTAGGATAAAACTTGATGTAATAGATCCTGGATGTAATAAATCCTAAGTGTCTTCCTTCATTCCATGCAACACCGCTATAATACCAAATGTTGAGAATATGCACTCTTTCCACATGGATCGACGTGGCCGTCGATGATTAGCCAAGCAATAAGGAAGTACTTCTTAGAGATCTCTGCGAAAGCATGATCAAATAAATCAAGAAATAGAGAAGAAGAGATTTTCGGAAGAAAAGAGCTTTTATTTAGCATATTTCAGCACCCTTATAACCTTGACCTATTTTCAGTATATATACTTTACAAAGGGTCAAGCCCAAGCTCATAGAAAAATATTCTAAATCCAAACAACCCACATACATAAAATAATAATCCATGAAAACTAAGTTGGTCCAATTTCAGATTGAGCCAGCAAACCTACGACTGGATCGACTCAGTCTGGCTAAGTCCCAGACTGAGCCGACCTAGTTGCGTATCGTGCCAACAACCCAAAAATACTGCTTTCTATCTGAATTTTTTTTTGAGACCTAGCTGATCCAGTCCTGGATTGAGCCGACCCAGTTTTCAACTGAGCCGACCTAATTTCTGAATTTTACTATTGAGATTGATTCTTCTTTCGGCTTACTTTCATCTTTTTATGATCTATCTTCTCATATTTTTAAGACTTGAGAGTGCCACTACTAAGCTCACATTGCATAGCTTATATGATATCTTTTAAGATAAATTCAAAAAATTTTATATCTTTTCTGAACTAAATTGAGTGATATTTTTAAAAAAAAAAAGATTTGAATTTAAATAGTAAATCTTTCTATGAATTATTTGCATCATCTATTGGTATCAATTCAAAATAACTTATCAAAATAATTTGATCTGAACTTAATGAATTTATCTTTTTTGATACAAAATAAAATAATTGGTATAGATTTTATTATCTTGTACTCCATCTTTTGACAAAAAAAAAGAGGAAGAAAAGAATACTTTGTCTCAAATCTAAGTTTGCATAGCCATATTTTAATATAATAATGTTTGAGATAAATTAAAAATATTTGATATATTTTCTAAACTCAATGTGTAATATTTCTTAAAAAAATAATTTTTTAAAAAATAATTATTAAAAAATTTAAACAAATCTCTTTATGATAATATATCCAAATTTTTAATTTTAAAGAATCTATTTATCTTAGATTTTTAAAGCTTAAAGCTATTCCTTAGCTAAATTTGAAAAGCATTTCTTTTTGAATCTATAGTTTTGAGAAAAAGAAAATGTAGTATTGAAATTATATTTTTTAAATGAGAGAGAAATATTTTTTAAACTAAATCTTATTTTGACTTTGGTTGAGTTGTGCCAAAAGAAATAATTTTTTAAACTTGAAAAGAAATTACTTATATTGCTTGATTTATTTATTTTTAATTTAAGTATTTATATATTTTTTGACTTTTTGATTCATACTTTGATTGATTTGATCGTGTCATCATTTCTAATGATCAATAAATATTTCAAAAATGCTTTACATGAATTGATCATTTTGATGTTGTCATGATTGAAGACATCCTATTGTAAACATTCTATTTTAAAATCAATGAAAGCAAAATTTTCATTTAAAAAAAATCACTATATCATGATTTGATTGATTATTTGATTGATGGTTGATTATTTGAAACTCAATATATTTACTTAAATATGTGCAATAGAGGAAAAAAATACTAAAAAAATAATTTGATCTTAAAAGACTATTTAATTGAAAATATCTTTATTTACAAAAGTTAAGGAAAGAATTTATTTAAGATGACTTAGTTACTAAATTGGTATCAATCAAATTTGAAAATTTTTATTTTTTAAAATCAAATTAAAAATCTAAATTAATGGTATCAAATAAAAATTTAACATCAAAAATATTTTAATTAATATCAAAAATACTGAAATATCTTGAAAAGCTCTATCCCTCAATATTAACTTTAAAAATCTGAATTTAAACTTTTTAGAAAGGAAGAGAGTGATATCAATATAAATTTAATATAAAATATACTTATTTTTATATTAAATATCTCATGAAGTTTAAATTTAATATTCTCTTGAAATTAAATCAAAATTTGCTAAATTATATATATATATATATATATATATATATATATATATATATATATATATATATATATATATATATATATAGATTGATTTTGATGATATATTTTAATGATTTGTTTGATGCATAAAGATTAAAAAATTTATATATATTATGCTTGATTTTTTTATTCAAATCTTTTAAAAGCTCTATTCCTTAAAGCTTAAAAATTACATATTTTAAAATCTGATTATAAAAGTTATAATCATTTAATAAGGGGGAGAGCCTGTGATATTTGAACTCAAGCAAATTTTTGAAAGAAAAATGATATTTTAAACATGTTTTAAATTCAAAAATAAAATTTCAAAAAGAAGATGATTTATTTGATGTTTTTTTTAATCCTTTTCATAAACTTTTTAATGTTGTCAAAAATAGAAAGATGAATGTTGAGCATATGCTTAACGAATTAATACTTAAAATACTTAATAATTTGATACTTGAAACCTTAATGCTCATTGATTTAAATTGAGATATTATAATATAATGAGTACATGAAAAATATGTAATAAACTAAAGATAAATTGAGAATATTTATGAAGTATGCATTCATATGTTTAATCAATTACTTCATGATACATATTGGCCAATTTTGATTATATGTGGTGCTTATCTTATATGGCTAACTATTTATACTTTTGATATGTAATTTAAACTCCATGTTACATCTTTATGTATTTTGGCTAAAACTATTTACTTAATGTATGACTCTTATATATTTTAAATATTGGCATCTTATTTTATCATGAAAGAGGAAGTAAATTTTTATTCAAAATAAGAAAAGAGTAGTTTTTAATTGATGATATCAAAAAGAGGAAGAGTTATTATTGAATACATGCTTGAACTTAACTAGAATGAAGTATATTTTTATTATTTAATGATTTCATGCTTTATAAATGAGTAATTACTTTGAAATTTACTATATATTATTTTGTATATACTCAAAAATTTTGTCATCATTAAAAAGAGAAAGATTGTTGATTCAAAGATTGATTTTGATGATGACAAAGAGTTTTGAGTATAAGTTATAAAATCTAATTATGTTTATAAGGATGTGTAGTTTCAAAATTTTAAGTGTTCATAATCTTTCAAGTATTTTCTAATATCCTAATAAAGATTAAATCAAGTTAAGAAGGCAAGTCTAGCCTATAAATTATTTTGGAGAAGAAAGAGTCACAAACAGTTTTTGGCATGCATGGCATGCAAACTGGACCGATCTAGTCTGAAACTGAGCCAACCTAGTTTCAGTAGAAGCAAAAGATAGAAAGTGAAAAAAGTCAGATTTTTAAGACCTAGGAGATTGAGTCGATCCAGCTAAAAATTGAACCAACCTAGTTTGAAATGAGCCGACCCATCAAAAACTAAGCTGGCTTAGTGACTGTAATGGCTAGTTTTCTGCACTACTTTAAATGGCTAATTTTTCACTCCAACAATTATTTCAGCCTTCTATTGGCCAAAACTCCTTTTCCAGCCACTTTCAAGCATATAAAAGGCTAGAGACTCAGTGGAGAAAGCAAGGAAGTGGATTAAAAAGAAAAAATCTTCAAACTAAGTGAGGTTTATTGAATATCAATTGAAAAGGAAGAAAAGAGAGATATTAGTGCATAGAATTGAGAGCTTTCAAAGAGAAATCATCTCCAACTTCATCCTCATCCTCTCAAGCATCATTCAAGAAAAGTTGAAGCATCATTTATGCAATTCATTGGCAATTTTTTCAAGCTTCAAAAAGTTCTAATTTTTATTTTTATTTTATACTAAAACTTATACTTGTATTTTTGTTTCTTTACAAGTTTTTTTGGAGGAAAGAAATTTAGGAATTAGGTTGGTCCAAGTCTATAATTAGATGTTGTAAAGGTTATGGTTGGTGGTCCGGTTGAAAACCAACTAGATTGTTAGTGAGCCAGAAAAACTAACGATGTTAGGTTTTGGTTGGTGAGTCCAGAAAATTAACTAAATTTTATTTATGAGCCCATGAAAACAAACATACTGTTATCAAGAAAAGATTATGGTGAAAATCCCAAGAAAAGCTTGGAGAGTGAACGTAGGAGCGGGTTGCTCCGAATCACTATAAACTTTGAGTATTTATGATTGTGTTCTTTACTTTCTTGCTTTACTTATCTTTACTTCTTGCTTTATTTATATTACTACTTATTTAGCTTAGCCATAATTCTTGCATAGTTTAATACACATTTGATTCCGCTGCATACACTACATAATCATATCAAGCTGAAGTAATTAAAGTAAAGCACATATTTATTTAGAATTAAAATTTAGGCAAAAATTTTATAAGAATCCAATTCATCCTCCTCTTGGGTTGCTATCTTTGGGCAACACAAAGAAACTTGTAAAGAAACAAAAATGCAAATATGAGAATTCGGCACAAAAATAAAAAGAAAAGAACTTTTTTTGAAGCTCAAAGAAGAGACTGAATATATGCTCTTTGGAAGATTCACTTCTCTTCAAATAATGCTGAGAGATTAGTTGAGATGTTGTGAAAGATAACTCTTGAAGGCCCTCTGAATTTGAAGCTCAAATCTCTCTCTCTCTCTCTCTCTCTCTCTCTCTCTTTCTTTTCTCTTTCTATTAGATATTCAAAGTAACTCATTCAACTTAAAATGATTTCTTCTTTTAATCTCTTTAGTCTCTTGTTTTAAATATTTTTCTTGCTCTTTTTATGCTTGGGAGTTATTTTTGAGTGAGTTTTAGCCGTTGGAAAGTTTGGACTAGCTATTGGAGTAGAGAAAAGCCTTTGGAGAAGTGCAGAAAACTAGCAGTTATGTTCTATTTCGTACTTAAGGTTGACACTTTTCTCTTTAGGGTCGATACTTTTTACTCAGGTATCGACACTTCTTGGTCTGGAGTCGATACTTCTTGGGGTCTGAAAAATTTTTGCTTTCTATCTTCTATTCTATGCAACAGAGATCGACTTTGGGGTCATCCCTTCTGCATGCCAATGCATGCTAACAAGCTGGGGTCGATACTTCTGCTTTTGGAGTCGACACCTGATCTTTCTGAACTTTGAAATCTTCACCTTTTATTTTCTAGGGTAGGGGTTAATACCTTTGGTTTTGAGATTGACACCATCAAGTCTGAAACTCAAAAATACTTTTTTGGAATCCTCAACTTGGTGATTTTTGTGTAGTTCTTTTCTTAAATTAATTCTTCAATTTGAATACCTAAAAAGACCTACATCAACTTTTGAAATATATGGTTAGATACTTAAATACTCAAAGTTTGGTAATCATTAAAATCAATCATGGGGTCAATAATATTCTTCTTTTTGATGATGGCAAAACTTTGAGTATATACATAAAAATGAAATTAATGTGTTTCAATAACTTGGCTAGAATAAGTCATGAAGTGATAATATATATAAATATAAATGTACACTTTATAAAGGCTCCTATTTAACTTAAAATCAGATTTATAGATTTTAAATATTATTTTCATGCATTATCATGAAATGCATAAGCTCAAGCATAGCATATACTCAATAATTCTCATTCTTCTCCTCTTTATTGACAACATCAAAAATCTCATGGGAAGGAATAACATCAAAATCAATCAAAAATTCAAAAAAATATATCAAATTCAAAAAATGTTAATTGAATTTCAAGAGAGTATCAAATTTGAACTTCATGGGATATTTAATATAAAAAATAAATATGTTTGATATCAAATTTATATTGAAATCACTCTCCCCCTTTCTAAAATATTTAATTTTGATTTTTCAAGATATTTGAGGGATAGAGCTTTTTAAGATATTTCAGTATATTTAATACCAAGTAAAGTATGTCTGATGTCAAATTTCTATTTGATACCACTAATGTAGATTTTCAATTCAAGCTAAAAAATTAGAGCTTTTCAATAAAAAAAAAATTTAGCACCAAATTTAATATTTATTTTTTTAAAAATCTATCAATTTAATTTAGAAAAGGAATGTATTGTGAATGTATCGAGTAAAAAAAAAAAATCTGCAAATCAAGTTTAAATTTTGAATGTTTCCTACATGGTAGAACTCAAAATCATTTTTAGATCTATGAATTTTAAACTTAAAAGTGTGTATCAAACTCAACTTGTTTATAGCATGAAAAATATTTCAACTTCAAATTGACTCCTATTAATTTTCAAAAAAGTTTGGTAATGTAATCAAGTAGATCAAAAGGAATAAGCATATGAAAACCAAGATTTCATGAGACTTTGGAATAGGATGAAATTAAATTTTCTTAGCACAAATCAATTTAAATCTTTCAAATAAAACATGATTTACCACATAAGAAAAAAAAATTCAGATTTAGATTATGTTTTAAATTTAATTAATCTTTAATTAATTATTAAGGATAATTAATCAGTCAAATTATATAAGTTAAGTCAAAGATTAAAAGCACGTGAAAGCTTAATGGTGTAATAAAGTATATGTTCATTTTTCCAACACAAGTTATTCAGAATTTTTCAATCAAATCAAAGTAAAGTATATGAAGTATTTCTCCCCCTTTTTGAGATAAAATACCATAAAATTTACTTTTATTTTAACATTTCAATACTATATTCTCCTTCTATTTCTCATATTTAATACTGGATAATTTTGCTTTTTAACTTTTCTCTCCCTTTTTCTTTCAAATTAAGCATATTTAATATGAATTTAACATTAAATTTAGATTTATGAAATTTTGAATTTAGATCTTAAAATTCAAATGATTTTTTAATTAATTGATCATTTCTTCTTTTATGTTTTCTCCTCCTTTGTTTTACCAATATAGTCATTTTTCAAAATTAAACAAAATTTTAAGAAAGTACTTATTGAGTGAAATCAAGCAGTAATTAATCCAAATATTAATCAACCAAATATAACATTCACCCTAGAAGAAACAAAATCAATATGATGGAAAAAATAATGAAAGATTTCTTTTAGAATTAATAATAATTTTCTTCAAGTCTTAAAATTATTTCTCCCTTGTTTTTAAGAAAACAAGAATCAATATTTGTTCTTTTTATATTTGATAATTTTACTTTCCAACTATTCTCCCCCTCTATATTTCAAAATAAGCACTTTTCAATTTTGGATTATCAAATTAAAATATTTATATCTATTTAAATTAGAATTCTTTAGGATTTGCTCCTCCTTACTTTTATAGCAAAAGACAAATTCAAAGATATAAAAAGATAACTAGACATCAAACAAATTAATATCAATTAAGGCATTTTGACACCATATTTTTTGAAAGAAAGTATCCTTTTCATTTACTTTAAATGATGCTTACATTAACTATTTATAACTAAGATAATCATCAGAAAAGTCAAAATACAAGACTCCTATGTTTAACAAAATAGTGAATTGCTAGGAGGCTCTAAGGCTACATGAGGAACATTACAAGAAAAGTCACATACACCCACGCTTTTTAGTCATGTAAAGTACCTACATAGATAAAAGATCAAATTCTAAAAATAATTTTATATATATCCATGTTTGTCAAACATGAAAATGCTATAATTAATTTTTAACTTACGTTTCAATGATTAAATATGAGTAGATTAAATCTGCTAATAGATAAACATGGGTAACTTAAATCTGCTAAAAAATATACTAAGTATTGAGAAAAAATAACTGGCGTCAAGAGAGGAGTGCTAGAACAAAAAAAAAAGCATCAACCCGATCTTCCTTGATAAAGTAAAATAACAAAATTACCGCCCACCCCACTAATAGGAACCTCGATGCCTCATCTCCTAGATCAGACTGCGTAGAGGGGGAAAGCCCTCTCTACCATCTAGGATTCCTTTGTCAGCTACAGAGATTTCTTGCCTGTGCTCTTACCGGCTGCTACAGAGCATGGTCTGATCCTACCACCACCACAACCTCCCTCCACCACTACTAGAAATATGGGTTTCATTGAGAAAATTTTTTGACAGATATGATTGGTCAGAAATTTCTGATGGATTATTGACTGATTGCCACAAAAAAAGGAGAAATAAAATAAAATTGATATGTCTCAAAATCTTTGACAAATTTTTGATAGATTATTGTCAAAAATAATTCCATCAAAAAATCCATCAAAAATATTTTTTAACAAAATTTAAAAATAATATAAAAAATATCTATGACCGTTTGCTTTCTTTTATATTCAGAAATCTAATGGTGTATGGTCTTGTTCTTTGGATTTTGATGAAACTAAAAAGATAGTGGGGATAATTTTTTTTAGACTATCACTATATATGTTTAGTTTTTTTAATACAATGGTGAAGATTAATTCTTATTTATAGTTGTTTTATCTCTTTGAAGCTACTAGTCTTCATATATTATTCAGTAGTATAGGATGCTTAAATAAATTATCAATGCACCATTTCTATTTTTATTTATTATTATAGGTGATCCATATTTTGAAATTGGATAGGACAGTAATGTCTAAAAGTTGATTATATACCCATATTTTATTATTGATAGTAGAGGTCCATTTATATCCACGTTTGGTAATTCCCATGAATTCTGATTCGTGTGTATTTAGTTACCTATATTTAATAAAGGAGGGTGTACATTAGATCTATAGCCATGTATACACTATCACCTATGTTAGATATTATGTGGATAAAGTAGGAGATACACATGGAAAGAAATAACATAAGTATAAGCTATACCCATGCCAGACATACCCATGTTTAACCAAATATGTGTACTAACATGGGTGTAGGTGTATCCTCATGTTTTTTAGACCTTTACTCATATATCTTTCACATGGGTGTATCTCAGATTTCTTGTAGTGGAAGGTCCTAGCATCCTAAAACATCTATCCTCACAGTAGAAATCTCCTGAACTAGTCGTGCAGTCTCCTATCTTAGCAAGATTGCCTCTGAGGTGAGTCGCTGAATCTCTGAGCTGACAACTGGAATGATCCTTGAGAAAATCCTCTCAACTAATAAATCCTCGTCTAGCTTGAAATGTAATCTATCTAAGCTCTCTGGATAATCAACCAGTACCTTTGTGGTCTCACAGGCCTGCTCTTCTAGTGCTGCTGGTGCTGGTGGCTCTCCATTTGAATGTCTGGCACTGAAACTATAGGTGGAGCCTCAACTGGATCATCAACCTAAATTTGAGCTCCTCGATGAATCCAACGAATATCCTATTTGTCAAATCCCATACAACATAGGGAGTGTTCATTATAGGTATCTATATGCATCAGAGCTCTAGTGGTCTCTCCATCAAGATTTACCCCATGCTCCTGAAAAACTAAGGTTAATGTCATTCTATAAGATAGAGAAGTCCTAGATCTTTCTGCTGTATCCTCCATAAATCTGATCATAAGTATCGAGAGGTTTAAGAGAATCTCTCGGATAATATGATACGTAAATGATATATCTCTTGCAGCTACAAAGTCAAATCATCTAATTTTAGGAAGAAAAATCCTATTGGTAATATGTTGTAGGAGACGCATATCAGTGGTCAAATAGTTTGTGCTTACCGCCTCTAAATCACTAATATCCTTTCTCCCCAAGGTATACTTGAGCCCTTCTAATCTCTTTTTTAATTTATCTGTTTGGCTCCCTTCAGCTTTCAAATTCAAAATTCTTTCTAATTTCTCACAATCAAAAATAATAAGCACTCCTTTCACCTCAGATTCAATAAATCTACTTCCACTTTTTAGGTTCAGATAAAACTCTCTAACTAGATTGGGGTAGGTGAGTATATTTATGAATAAAAGAATTTCCAACCTAGGTTTTTGATTTTTCTTTCAAAATCAAATTCATTTTTCTCTAGAAAATCAAAATCTACATTTCTACTAGTGGAAACTACTTGGGAGATAATAGTTGACCGGGAAGGAGTTGCTTGTGACAATGAGGGAGCTGTCGGAGGTGGAGATGATGCAGCTGCTGGTGGAGATGGAGTTGCCGATGAGGGTGCAGTGGTTCTCAGCTTAGCACGGTGCTTGGAGTGCCATTCACGGATCGAGGATGGTGAGGAGGATGAGCTAGGTCTTGGAGAACCCGTATGGGATCTTCTCTCCATCAAGCAATTCATTTGACATGAGGCATTTTGCATCAAAATACCAAAAAGGAGGAAATGGAGAAGGGTTTTGAGGTTCGGTTTGGATAGTGGAGGGAGTTTGGAGAGGTCCCCATTCGAAAAATGAACAAAAAAATAAAAATAGGGAAGAGATGGTTTTGGATTTAAGAGTCCTATCCTGAAAAAGGGGTTGACACCTTACTCAAAAAGTATTGACACCTTGGAAGGGGTCGACAATAGTAAAACTGAGATCGACACCTTTCTAGAATAGTTTTAGAAGGATTTTTCAGCTCACATGTTGACACCTACAGGGTTTAGGATAGACACCTTGATACAGACATAGTTTAGAGGTGATCCAAATCAGGAGAATTTAATCAAATTAAGATAAAAAAGATATTCAATTGATTTGGGGGTCAAAAATGATATTCAAACTGAATTTGAGATTTAATAATTTGACCAAAAAATGTATCATAATCAATTAATTTAGGAGTATTGAGAAGAAAAAATTAAATATAAGCTCTATATGTTTAGTTTCAACTAGGAAAGTCTTGAATCCTTAGAAAACTAAAATACAATGCAGCATCAAGCATTTGAATTTTATGAAAAGATGTTTTATCTTCAAGTAATTATTTCATGCAAAAATTTTAAGTAAATTTGATAGTTTAGCATCTTATGGAGAATATCAAAAATTAGTTTTTCTTATAGATTTAGCAATTAAAATAATTAGACCCAAGTATGCAACTTTTAATTCAAATTCATTACTTATAAAGTTGATATGGGGAGGCATAAAAATATCATGTTGAATTTCAAGATAAAAGCATTTCATCCATAGCAAGATATATAGAGGAGAGAATTTAGACTTTAAAATCAAAACATTTAAATCATGGTATAAATTTATTGCAAGCATCAAAATCAATCAATTATATGTAAGAATTATTTCAAGCAAGAAATTTCATATGCATGCACATTAATTAATGAATTCAATTAATAAAAAAAATTAATAATCATTGATGGTATGATGAGAAAAAAGTTTAGATTATACCAACAATCATCATCCATCCAAGGCATCCAAGTAAAGATATTATTCTCTTTTAAACTCATTGGATCCTTAGCAAACCTGCAAGATCACTTCATAACTTCTGGTATCCAAGCCATCTTGGGTTCATAGGAGTTGGTATTCAAGGTTTTTTTTGGAATCTAAATTTGTTTAATCAAGGTTTGGCCAATTCTTTTAAAATTATATTCCAAAATTTTGTGGTCAATTTGATTATATTTAAAGTACTTAATAGTATGATCTTTAGTTGAAGCTCTTATGAAAATATTTTTAGTATTTTATTTTTTTTAATATATTAAAATTAATTTCTACTTTATTTAAAATAGCTCCATTAAATTTTACCATAGATTGGAGATTTTGAAAGCTAAATGTAAACTTTTTAGCAATAGATTTCAAAATCTCAACTTTTCTTCTTAATTTTTTTATTTTCTCCTAAGATCTCTTTATTTTCATTTAAAAGATTTTTATTTTTATTTAAAAAAAAATTAAATATTATTTTTTTAAGCTCAATATTTTTTTTAACTAAAATTTTTTTAGATTTAATCAATTCTTCTTTTTCTTTAGCTAAAGAAGTTTTTTCTTTATTAGATTGAGATTATCCTTTTTAAGCTCTCTATTTTTCTGACTTAACGTTTTAAATTCATGTATTAGCTCATTGAAGGCATCAAGTAGTTTATCAAAAGTAAAATTGGATAAATTTTCAGAATTTACATTATCTTCCAAGGTCATGAGGTAAAGGTTTTCATTTTTCTCTTCCTCATTCGAGCTTGACATGTCACCACTTTCCCAAATTCCTAGTAAAGCACTTTTTTTCATCTTTTTGGGGCATATTTGCTTGTTGGTGACATTTTTCTTCTCTTCTTTCTCCTTCTTCATATCTTTTTTTGTGAGGAACTTCTTGAATTTTTTTGAAAAAGGTACCCTATCCTTATCATCTTCTTCTTCATCTTTCTTCGACTCATTGCTTTCTTGAAAATTTGAAAGACAATGATCTTCAATTTCTTTAGTTCCTCTTCATCTTCCTTTTGAGCCATATGCATCTCATGAGTCATAAGAGAACCCATGAGTTCTTCTAGGGATAGCTTGGTGAGATCCTTCGATTCTTGTATTGCCGTCACCTTAGCTTTCCATTCTTTAGACAAAGACCTAAGCACTTTGCAAACAGGATCATAGTTAGAATAAATTTTACCTAGGCTATTAAGAGTATTTATAATTTTAGTAAATTTGATGAACATATCAGAAATAGACTCATGTTTTTTCATTTTGAATATTTCATATTTGTGAATAAGTAAGTTAATTTTGGACTCTTTGACTTGACTTGTTCCTTTATGAGTTATTTCTAACATATCCTAAATATTTTTAGCCAATGTACAAGAAGATATTCTATTAAACTCATGCACATCTAAGGAACAATAAAGTACATTGATGGATTTTGCATTCAATTGAATCATCTTTTTATCAAATTGATCCCATTCTTTTTTCGGTTTAGAAAGAGTTATACCATTTACTATTATTATGGATGAGTCAAGTCCTTTAGTTATGATTTCCCATAAATCATAGTCTAGAGCTTGTATGAAGATCCTCATTTTAATTTTCTAAAAAGTGTAGTTGGTGCCATCAAATAGTGATGGTCTAAAAGTGGATTGGTCCTCAATAAAGAAAACATCACTTAGGATTGCCATTTGATCTTTTGCTCTTGACAATTGGATCAATAATTAATAACAGAATACTTGCTATGATACCACTTATTATCCAGAGGTAACAACCTAAGAGGGAGGGATAAATTGGATTTATAAAATTTTTGATCAAATTTAACTCTATACAAGTATGTAGCTTACTTAACTTAATTTAATTTAATATAATTGAAAGTATATACAACGAAATCAAATATGAATGAACTTGAGTGTTTGTGGAGAATATGCAATGTGTAGCAGTGGAATTAAAAGTAACTAGATTATGCAAATATGTAAAGCAAATAAAGAAAGGAAGGCAAAAACTATAATGCAAACACACAAAAATTTTATAGTGGTTCGGAGCAACTTACTTCTATGTCTACTCTCCAAGTTTTTCTTGAGAGTTCTGCTATAATTCCTAGATTACAATGTATTTATCTTGACTGGGGATCACAAATAAATTCAATTGGTTTTATTGGGCACACCAACCACAATCCTACATTGATAGTTTTTTTGGATTGACTATCAACCTAGATGGTTTTAAATTAGAAGCACCTACCATAATTTTTACACCATCCAATTACTGGCTTGGACTAGCCTACATTCCAAGTTTCTTTTTCCAAAAAAATTTGTAAAGAAATAAAAATATAAATATCAGAATTCAGCATAAAAATAAAAAGAAAAGAACTATTTTTGAAGCTTGAAGAAGAGGCTGAATATGTGCTCTTTGGAAGCTTTACTTCTTTTCAAATGATGCTGAGAGATTGGTTGAGATGTTGTGGAAGATAACTCTTGAAAGTCCTTTGAATTTGAAGCTCAAATCTCTCTTTTTTCTCTTTTTATTAGATATTTAAAGTAACTCATTCAATTTAAAATGATTTCTTTTTTCAACCCATTTAATCTTTTATTTTAAATATTTTTCTTTTTTTTTATACTTGAACATTGCTTTTGAGTGAGTTTTGGCCATTGGGAGATTTGGATTAGTCATTGGAGTGGAGAAAAGCCCATTGGAGAAGTGTAGAAACCTAGCCGTTATGCTCTGTCCTATTCTTTGGGTCGATATTTTTTTCTTTGGGATCGACACTTTTTACTTAAGTATCAACACTTCTTGGTCTAGGGTCGATACTTTCTAGGGTTTAAAAAATTTTTGCTTTCTATCTTCTATTCTGTACAACAGAGGTCGACTCTAGGATTATCCTCTAGCATAGGGGTTGACCTTGGGATCGTTCCTTCTGCATGTCAGTACGTGCCAACAAGCTGGGATCGATATTTTTACTCTTGAAAGTCAACACCTAGTCTTCCTGAACTTTGAAATTTTCACTTTTTACTTTCTTTTAGGGTAAGGGTTGACACCTTTTACTTTGAGGTTGACACTATCAAGTCTGAAACTCAAAAATACTTCTTTGAAATCCTTGACATGATGATTTTTGTGTAGTTCTTTTCTTGAATTAATTCTTTAATTTGAATACCTGGAAAGACTTACATTCACTCTTGAAATATAGGTTAGATACTTAAACACTCAAAGTTTGGCAATCATCAAAATCAATCATGGGATCAATGCTTTATTTATGAATAATATTCTATATTTTTTGAAATGAATGATTAAATGCTATAGTTTTGTGTGTTACTCCTTTGGAATGATTGAATGAGTTGGATGAATACATGTGATGAATGTTATATTTTTTATTGTATCAATCCTTTTTGATTATGACAAAAAGGGGAGAATTATGATATCACATAAAGAAAGGGGGAGATAAGTAGAAAGAAATAAAGAGAAAAATATTTTGGAGAAAAATATTTAGGTGAGAGAAGAGAAAAATATTTTTGAGAAAAATGTTATCAAAACTTCTGCCCATTCTATATGAGAAAGGAGGAGTCTTTCAAAACTTTGATTGTGTTATAACTTTTGCTTTTGAAATATGCTCAAATTTGATAAATACTTTTATTGTAAATCAAAGGGAGAGCATATAATTTTCTTAATACTTTGATCTTTATTGAAATTAGTCATTAAATCTTCTTAGACGTTTTGTACCAAATTTTTAAGTTACTCAAAGGTTGGTATTCAAAGGATTTTGTGATCATCATCAAAAAATAAAAGATTGTTGACTCAAAATTTGATTTTAATGATGTCAAAAATGATTGAGCATAAATTAAAGTCACTAATGATGCTTGTGAGAGTGATTAGGAACTCTTAAGATAATCAAATGGTTGATTCATTTGAAGAAGAAGTTCTCTCAAATATTGGCTGAAATTCATGTTCCCAAACTCAATTTTCAAGGAATGAAAGCAAAATAACCAAGTCCAATACTTAAAAAATTTGAAACATTTTAAAGCTGACTCAGAAACAAAGATAGCAGACCCTGACATATTGGGCACACCTCTAAGTCGACTAAGATAGAAGCCTAACCAACTCAGTCTTAGTTCAACGAAAAGATAGAAAGGTATAAGTATTCTTTTAAGCTAACTAAGATAAGGTGATAGCCGACTCATACAAATGGATAGCTGATTTAGTCTCAGACTTAGGTTGAAGATAGAAGAATGAGAATTTCAGGCTATCTTCCTGAGCTGATCCAAAATTCAAGTTAGCCGACCAAGATATAGAGTTAGTTGACCTAAGCAATTTGTTAGTCGACTCAATCTTAGAGCTAAAAAGAAGACTGACAGTAGTATAAAATCAAGTATTCTTTGAGCCAACCCGGAAAAGAAGTGAGCCGACTCAAAAGAGATTTGAGCCGACCCAGTCTTGAATAGATAGAAAAGATAAAAAGTAGGAAAATGAGGTTCCTGAGCCGACCAAGAGTTTTACTTAGCTAACTCAATACTTTATCCTAGCCAACTCATAGAATTTTGCCAATATAATGGCTAATTTTTTCTAATTACTTCAAACAACCATATTTTATATCTAACAGCTATTTCTAAGTCTCTAACAATTAGAGCATTAATTCCAGTCATTTTTTATGATATAAATGTGGAGAATCTAATTTGGGAACACATCTCTCCAAAAGAAAGAGAGCTATTAAATAAGAAAGAGGGAAATAGAGAAAGGCATTCAAAGAGCTTTAAATTCTCACCTTGCCACAATTACTCAGCTCAAGTGAGAGGATTTTTGCATTCAATAGAGCCAACAACCATATGAGCAAAGCATTCAAGCCTTCGTTCAATCATCTTTTAGCATTTAATGAAGAAGTCTAAGCATTCAAGAGTTCAACCACACTGGCTTCTTCAAGAGCTTAAAGATTCTATGTTTTAGTACTTTAGAATATTTTTGTATATCATTTCTATTCTATTGTGATAAGTTTTTTTTGAAAAAAAACTTAGATGTTGAGGATTGGTCCAAGCCATAAATTTGATATTTTAAAGATTGTTGCTAGTGAGACTAAGAAAATCAGCTGGTGTAAAGGTTATGGTTAGTGAGCTAGAGAAAATCAACTGGGTTTGATTGTGATCTTGAGAAAATAATCGGATAGTATCTTGAGGGATTATAATTAAAATTTTTAAGTTGGTTGACTTGGGGAGTAGATGTAGTTGTTGACTTTAGCATCGAATCATTATAAATTATTTGTATTTATGATTGTGTGCTTGCCTTTACTTTCATTTTACTATTGCTCATTTAATTTCATCTTGATACTGTACAAACACTTTTAAAATTATTTTTGGACATAAATTTCATCTTAAATTTTTAAAAACTCAATTTATCCTTCTCTTGAGCTGTTGCTAGGGGTGGCAAAATATAACTCAACCCACTAATCCAACCCGTGTTCGACCCACCATATATAGGTTTGAGTTTGGGCTAAAAAAGTTTGGATCATAAAGAGTTCAACTCATTTAATCTATTTAATATTTAGGTTGGGTTCAGATTTTAGGTGTCTGAACTATCTAGCATGTTTAACCCATTTAATATTTGGGTTGAATCAAATCAGATTAATAGGCCCATTTAGATGGGCTAATAGTGTTGATGGCCAAAATGAATCTCAAATTCTTGATTCCAAAATTTAAATTCATGATTCCCATTTCCCATGGTCCCACCCATATCCATCTCCCACCTTACTCCATCACAGTGATGATTAGGGTTGTTCTGCTTCCCTTCTCCTCTTGCATATGTTGCATTCACCCATCTTCTCCTCTCCTCAATTGCCCTTTTCTCCATCTCAACCATCGCTGGCAACATCACGGCAATGAGGCCATGGCCTCCGATCCTAACCTTCCTCTTCCTCAGACTCCTCTGGATGGTGGCCCTAGCCTCCCCTGGCATCCCCATAAGCACCTACCAATCTTTTTGTGGCAACATTATGGTGGACTATCCCTTTGGCCTACACCCCAAGTGTGGCTGTGTGGGCTTCTATGACATCCTCTTGCATTAATGGGGTGCTGATGCTCCACCTCCCCTTTGACTACTACCACATGCTCGACGTCAAGTATGCCTACCGGGGGCTCACCCTTTGCGACCTAGCCATGTCCAATTGCTATGCCCTCACCTGCTCCCCCCACAACTATGGAAATGGTTTTATCATCAAGCTATGGTGAGCACCCTACCTCCAGCCTAACCCAGACAACCTTTTTCTCCTGCTAGGCTGTCGCACCAAGTCACCGCTCTTCTAGGACTTCCTTAGGAAGCACCTCTCCCGTCGTAATGTCTCTAGGATGGGCTATGAGGAGTACTACTACTGCCCGGCCTAGGCGGAGCTCCCCAGAGGCAAAGGGGTGACCTCAAGGAGGGACTCTACCACATACTGGATGGTGAGCCTGTCGGAGTGCTACGTGGTAGAGTAGGTCTGAAAGGAGCAAGAGTGAGAGTGAAAATATGTTAGTTAAATGGGTTAGGATGGGTTAACAGATTATCTGTTTGTTAAATAGGTTAAATAGGTTGTTGGGAATAATCCTTGCTACTTAATGATTGCGAAAACAACAACAAGGATTTGAGGAAAGAGATGGTAGCATTCTATCAAGCCCTAGCAAACCTTAGGGCGTGAAGAAGAAGAAAAGAGGAAGAATGAGAGAGGAAGAGTGAGTTTCTTAGGGCGAAAAGGGCTTGTATTCTTGTATTCAATTCATTATTTATAAATTCAATATTGAGTATATATATACTTGGTCAAAGTGATCCAATCCAAAAAACTTTTCTAGCTAACCTAATGTGATGATTTTCTGAGCCTATGTACACCCATGTCTCACATGCACACACCCATTGGACTAATTTTAGTCCAATCCATAGGTTAGTCCTTTAGGACCTCATTTACCAAGGCCCTAAGTTCCTAGGATTAAACCTAATCTGAGGCTAGAATAGAAACCACGTACTATTCTATTAACCGCTTGAGCCGGCTCGGTCAGTAGTTGGGCTGGCTTGACTGTAATATCTCTTGCGAGAGCCCAAATCACCGCTCTTTGCTCTACTGCTCGGGCTGGCTCTCTCAAGGTTCGAGCTGACTCGACAGACATGACTGTCTTCTATTTAGCAGCTCGAGCTAGCTCTCTCAGAAATTGAGCTAGCCCTTCTAGCATGTCATTCTGAAACACCTTTTGATTTTTTTCTCAAGCCGGCTCGACTTTTGCTTGGGGTTGGCTTTAATAGGAATCGAGCCAGCTCGATTGAAGCATTGGCTGAAGCTTTTCGATGGTTGGTTTTATTCACTCTTGACCTCTCTCCACCTACTTTCAAGGCTTGAGAGCACCATACCTGAGCTCATAATCTTCATTTTGGTGCTTCCAAGTTCTTGTAAACTTAGATCTATCCATCAGCTCCATCAGTACCATACAGTTATGAAAGCTATTCCATAGAAGTACCTTTATGAGCACATTAGCTGAATTTTCTTTGGTGTGAACCTTCACCAAGTCTACTTTACCATCCTCCACTAGCTCTCTGACTTGTGGTATCTGATATCTATGTGCTTGGTCCTCGTATGATAAATAGAATTCTGCGTGAGCAACAAAGCACTCTAACTATCATAATGCATCCTGACTGTATCTGAAGGAAAATATGATTTTTCACCGCAGGATCATCTAGATCTGATTAGATCTAAGATAGATTTTTCTACAAAAATTCCTACAATCTGATCAGATGTAAGAGTTTTTAGATTTGATCGTGATGATTTGATATTAAAAATTAAGATAAAATTAAATCAGATTTAATTTCAAGCACCTTGTTGGGTAATCTAATTATCCTACGATGATCCTATTGGTTCCTAAGGTTCTGGAAGGAGCCATGCATGTGCCTGACCTCTACCAGTATCCACTTAGGTAGGATCTAAATGTCTTCTCCTCATGAATCTCTTCTCCAAAGACCAAATCTAAATATGATCTATAAATCCTTCAAAACTATTTTTGAAGGTAGCCCGTCTGACTCATAAACACCATCGTATAGATCCTGAATCTTATACCAAAAACCTTGGATCTTCAACTCAGATTTGTGCTTAACTTTTTAGACATGTAGAAGAGAGGGGGAGAGAGGATAGAGGGGGCATGGGATATGATAGGGGCAATAGCACTTGGGCATGGAAATTATTTTCATGTGATGCTTCTCTTTGGCATGAGAAAGGGTTTTAATCCCAATACCACCTAGAGTCCCACTTTGACCAAATCACTTATTATTTGATCAAAGGGACTCCAGGGATTATTCTCCATGTCAAAACACTAGATTCCATCTAGTTTTGTTGAAAAAATCAATAAAAAATGAGGCGACATGAGTAGATAAGAAAGAGCCTATCGCACCTAGGACTCTTCCCTCAAGAGTTTGATCCAAATCAAACTCTATCAAAACCTAGTCAAACCATCACCGTAAATTATGAAATTTGGCACACCCATAGCATGACTCGATCCCTATGACATATGCAAAAATTAGAATAAAAGGATTTCATTATGCTATGGAATACAGATTATTACCATCCATAATATTTCAGACATCACCTAGCTCTGATGCCAAATTGTAGACCCATGATATCGCTCGAATGCCAATCATCCTTGACATCACAAGCACCGATATCATGTTGCGAAAGCTTCTAATTTTTAGCATGGACCTGAAGGAATCTATGACGTTCTCTATGAGCAGCAAATCACCTATCCTCCACCTGAATTTATGATGGGGCGCCTCCCTCCTTGGGCTTGAGGGAGATGCCCCCTTCTCTAGGGCTTCTTCAAGAATCCTAGGGCGGCAACTCTAGAGAGAAGAAAAGAAGAGAGTTGATGGAGAAAAGGTCTGTATTCATTCTAATCTTGAAAACCCTAATACAACCTATGTATTTATACATAGCCATTAGGCCCGACCAAAAAACTTCCTGGCTAACCCAATATATGAAAGCACTCACGAGCCCATGTACACCCATGTCTCTCATGCGCTCATCCTCTGGATCTAGACCCAACCCATACATGAATTAGCCCTCTTTAGACCTCTCAAATCAGACCTTAAGATCTTTAGGATCAACCCAGACCCTAGCTCAAAACAGACCCTCGCGTAACTCTGCCCGCGCACTGAGCCAGCTCAATCTCAGCACTGAGCCAGCTAAGTTCCACTGGGTCGGCTTAGTCTAAAACTGAGCCGACCAAGTCCTGTGCCATGCCAGTAGTTTCAATTGCGCAGCTCTCTATTTTGTCTGTACTCTAAGACTTAGCTAATCCAATTTTGGACTGAGCTGGCTAACCTGTAGAAAATCTTCTTTTTACAGTCTTGATTCTCTGACTTTAGTTTCTTACTTCACCTTATGTCCCAGGTCTCTGAAGCATCAACCAAGCCTCTAGAATCTCCGAAGCCAACCCTCTGACTCCTCCTGTGGCCTTCCAAGGCTTGGGAGCATCATAAATCCTCACAATCTCCATCTTGGTGCCCCAAGCCTTGGCAAACCCCTCGATAATGACCTCCTGCATGATCCTGCTGTCCCTACGCACTCGATAGCCCCTTGTGCAATCATCACCTCCGCCAATCCTCTTCAGTTGTTGTGCACCCTTGAGGCCTTTGGGATAATCTCCTCCACCATTGAAGACCTTGGCTTGCACCTCTGTACCATCCTAAAATTGTAGGATCCCTTCTGCTTAGTGGCTGCATCATTTTTTCTAAACTTTTTTGGAGAACTCGTAGCATTTTTGTACCGACACTCATTGCAAACCTTGACATGGTCTCCTTAGAACTATGCCTGTCCTCCTGCACATGCTGCTCCACCTAAAATTATGCATCTCCGATGCTGGTGCTAGGATATCGATCCTTCCGCACCCCTCTGCTCTGAACTCATGTCAAATTCCTCTCTAATTATGAAGCCACCTCTCTAAAGCTCTACCTATATCCGAAGTCCACCTGATGCCATAGAAGTCGACTCTGTCACCGAGTCCCTCAAGGCCAACCATCCAACACTGCACTGTTGGGCCTGTCGCTGCACCTCGAATAGCATCACTGCTCCTTCGAACCCTCCATGCTCCATGGACCCCTTCGAAGCCATCTCGGATAACTCCACAACCCGCGGGCACCTTCAAAATCCAAGAGCTCATCCAATTCTTCTAAAACTAGTGATTGAACCCTAGAAAATTCTACCATAGTCCTTCTCTTCTGTCCCTACACCAGCCATTGCTTTAGTTGCGTCCGGAGAACCATCCTCCACCTGAACTGTGACTCTTCTTGGTGCTCCTATAGAAGAAATCTGATCCATAATACTTCCGACTGCCTGAGACCTCCTAGCTTTTTCTGAGACCCCCGATCTTCCTAAGAAGCCCCTGACACTATCTGCTGAGATACACTCCTCGGCTGTTGTACCGTCGAGCCTCTCTCAGCCCCTGTGCCTCTAGGATAGTGCTCCTATAACACTCTAGCACTCCCTGACTCATATCTATGCCGCTCTACAGTCACCCAACCCTAACCTGCTAGACCTCCATGGATCATCCATCTTCATCACTCCCAAGGCTTCGTAAATCCCTGCTCTAGTCAAACCACAGAATACATCTTCGACTACTTTTCCACCTTCCAGACATCAAAGGACGTATAGTCATTTTTTCAGCCTTTCTTCGACCATTACCCCTTGGAAAACCTCTTTTTAATAGCCCTACACTGCCCATCTTTCTAGAGAATCCTGATGCTCTTTGCTAAGATACCTCCCTCGATTGCTGCATTGTCAAGCCTCTCTCAGCCTTATATTTTCAGGAAAGTGCTACTGCAGTACTCCAGCGCTCCCTGCCTATCACATAACTATCATACACCCCAGCCTTTCCACCAAGACCGATCTATAAATCATGCACCAAATCCTTCCACCCTGAAAATATCCCTTCTTGTTAATCTTCTCAACCTCCACCTTCAACTCGCTGCTCTCGATTGGCCAAACCATAGTAATAATAAGGTAGATTTGAGACATACCATGGAATTCTTGTGCAGATTTCTGATTTTATCTTGTACGACTTCTCCTTCCCTTCCATACACCATCAGGCTCTGAAACTTGGTTCTGATACCATATTGCCATCCACAACATTTCAGGCATCACTTAGCTCTGATGCCAAATTATAGACCCATGATATTGCTCGAATGCCAATCATCCTTGACATCATAAGCATCGATATCATGTTGTGAAAGCTTCTAATCTTTAGCATGGACCTGAAGAAACCTGTGACGTTCTCTATGGACAGCAAACCACCGATCTTTCATCTGGATCTATGATGGGGTGCCTCCTTCCTTGGGCTTAAGAGAGACGCCCCCTTCTCTAGGGCTTCTTCAAGAACCCTAGGGCGGCAACTCTAGAAAGAAGAGAAGAAGAGAGTTGAGGGAGAAAAGATCTGTATTCATTCTAACGTTGAAAATCCTAATACAACCTATGTATTTATATATAGCCATTAGGCCTGACCAAAAAACTCTCCGACTAACCCAATACGTGAAAGCACTCACCGAGTCCATGTACACCCATGTCTCCCATGCTCTCATCCTCTGGATCTAGACCCAACTTATACACGAATTAGTCCCCTTAAGACCTCTCAATTAAGCCTTAAGACCCCTAGGATCAACCCAGACCCTAGCCCAAAATAGACCCTCGCGTAACTCTGCCCGCACACTGAGCCGGCTTAGTCTCAGCACTGAGCCGGCTAAGTTTAACTAGGACTGAGCTGGCTAAGTTTCACTGGGTCAGCTTAGTTTGAAACTAAGCCGGCCCAGTCCTGTGCCGTGCCAGCAGTCCCGAATGCGTAGCTCTCTATTTTGCCTATACTCTAAGACTTAGCCAACCCAGTTTTGGACTAAGCCGGCTAACCTGCAGAAAATCTTCTTTCTACAGTCTTGATTCTCCGACTTTGGTCCCTTGCTTCACCTTATGTCTCAGATCTCTAAAGCACCCCTTGACTCCTCTCGTGGCCTCCCAAGGCTTGGGAGCACCATAAATCCTCTAAAGAATTTTTTAGAAGCATCTGATTAGGTGACCCTTAATTCTCTTAATTGGGTCAACTTTTGACTCTAGTCCCATTGCACTAGGAATGGATTTAATTTCTATAATTAATCTAACTTGAACTAGTTCTAGTCATATAAAAATAAATCCATTCAAGATACAAAAATGAGTCAAATCAAATTTAACTCTATTATGATAAATCAAAAAGATTATAGAAGGAGAAAGTCAGGCTGAATTGTGCGCTAGTATGATTACCTTGAACCTGATTGAATCTAATCCAAATCAATCAAACTGGATTAGCTAAATTGATGACATGTAGACCCAAACCCTTGTTTGTATAATCTAGTTAGGTTCAGTTTCATATGGTAATAAGATATGTCATGATTTCTATCATCGACATCATCGAAACATCTTTTGATAGATCAGAACTCTTCTGATTCATACAATTAGAATGATTGATCATCAAAATCATTCTAATTGCTCCAAAAATTCATTAATGACACCTAGCAGTATATGATGGCAACCCATCAGAATTGAAAGCAAACCTCTCGGTGTAGCTACTTGTATGACTGGATTCTTCTATCTTGAGCCCCGATAGGATTAGGGTTAAGGTGAACTCATCAAACCCAACATCTATCATATGAATTAATCATTTGATTCGAGTCCAATGTGAAATCCTAATAGAAACTCTTTCTATCATCTTCACTCTACCATGGTCATGGGCTTAAGGACTCAATCTCATGATTATCATAGGGTTACTCCTCATCTACTGAGGTAGATAGATCTCCTATTGGTGTAATCCAATTCCTACAATGAACATGCTATAGCCAACATACACCTCAGGATTTTGAATGACTAGGAGATCGAGTTGTGGTGTAGTCAAACTATAATACTCTCAAGGTGAACTATTGATGCACCTCAGATCAAAGAATCAGGCACACCACTGCAGCATCGAGCCAGTCATCAATGAGAAGATAGACTTTCTGATGACTACTCGAGGTGGTCATGCTCAGTGCCCTCATTCTCTAATGAGTACCTATACTCTCGCTCTAGTGTCTCTACACTGTAGACTCAAGATACATCTATTCTAAAAAAGTGATCGTATACCAATCTTTCGGATCGATCACCATCATCGTGATGATCTTACGATTGGGAGCAGTTTATGAGTTAATTATGAAAATTCATGTCTTAAATTTTTAACTCTTGGAAATATGAATTATTATTATCATTAACTCAAAAAATGTATCACAGACACTTTAAATACACACTATAATAGAAAATAATATTTTTATTAATTTATAGTTAAAATTATAAAAGTGCTCTTAGAAGTGTATTACAAGTGTTTAGCTAATCTGGCTTCTAGGACACACATCTAATAGTATCTTATGGGAATCCCATCTCCAGCGCCAAGCCCTTTAGCCATAGAGCTTCCTTCGCTATCTCCATGATGCTAATATACTCTGCTTCGATAGTGGACAAGACCGTAATTCATTACAAGTGAGATCTCCATGAGACTGGACCTCCATACAGGCTAAATATAAAATCTATCATCAAATGCCGAGTATCCATATCTCCACCAAAATTTGCATCCACAAACCCTTCTAATAGCCCTCGAGCCTTCTTGGACATGTTAGGATGTTTCTCAGCACCTTCTTGCTACCTATAGCAGATACCAATCCCAATTGAACTTGCCAAGTATTTGAAGATATCCTTCAATGCTCTCCAATACTCCTTACTAGGCTGAGCCGTAAACCTACTCACTTGACTCACTACATGGGCTAAATCTAGCCTACAACACACCATAGAGTATATAATGCTTCCCACACTAGAAGCATGGGAAGCATATGGAACCCTTTCCATCTTTTGAACCTATATCTCAGTCTGTGGTGACATAGTCTTAAAGAGTTTGATATGCCCGGCAAGTGGCAGCTTTGCCAGTTTGACTTTCTTTATTCCAAACCTCTCTAAGACCTTCTTTATACATCCTCTTTGAGATAGATGCTGCAGCCCCTTGGTTCTATTTTTGATAATTTCCATACTTAGAATCTTCTTTGTAGGCCTAAGTCTTTCATCTCAAACTCCTGAGATAAAGCTTCTTTCAACTCCTGCACTACTTTCTTACTCTTGCATGTTATTACCATGTCATCTACATACAAGAGTAAATATATCCAAGATCCATCTTCTAGAGACCTCATTTATATATATGGATCATGATCACACCTGAAAAGGCCAATACTTCTCATATATGTGTTAAATCACTTGTACCACTATCTAGGAGACTATTTTAATCCGTACATCAATTTCTTTAGTAAATAGATCTCTTCCTTTGATCCAAGCTTCTTGAAGCCCTGTGGCAGCTCTATGTATATGTTCTCCTTCAAATTTTCATAGAGAAATGCTATCTTGATGTCTATTTGCTCTAGCTTTAAATCTTGAGCAGCAACTATGCTCAACAGTACCTTAATGGACCTATGTCTGACAATCAAGAAGAAGACTTTTGAATAATTAATATCTTCTCTCATTGAGTCTCCTTTGGCTACCAATCCAACCTTGTACCTTACTCCATCTTATTCTAAAGATGCTTCCTTTTTGGTGTAAATCCATTTAGAGCCAATGGGTCTAGCATTATCTGGTAGATCCACCAGCTGTTATGTCCGATTTTTCTTAAGAGATTCCATCTCCTTCATCATGACCTGCATCCATGACTCCCAATCTGGACTCTTCATGGCCTCCTCAAAACTATCTAGATCTCTATTGACAATGATGAGAGCATAGAAGATAGTGTTATCAATGCCATATCGCATCAGTTTGCTAATAGTGTGCTTTGGCTTATGCAGTGCCAGTCCTCTTGTGGTATCCTGCAAGTTTGCTATCTGTCGCTGTTCCAGCACTTCCTCCAGGATAGATCTCTCTTCATATTAGTCCTTGATAAGTATAATAAATTCACCAATAAAAGTATTAATTTATTTATTAATTTATATTAATTTTTAGGAATTAATGATTGATTTATATATAATTTTTAAGAAATTAATATTTTTATTAATTAAAAAATTAATTAAAAAATAATAAAAATTAAAAAATAAAATATTATAATCAATAGAAAGAGCTCATTTTTCTAATCATAATAAAATAAGTTTCAAACAAAACAGAGCTAAAACGGAGAAGATATAAATTTTTAAAGAAATAAAATAAATAAAAATTAAATAAAAAAAGGAAAATGGCTCAGCCGGCTTAAACCGACACACCAAGCCAGCCACATAAGCCAACTCAGCCATGGAAGCCATCAGCCAATCCATGATCCAGGTGTGGACCGCCAGCTCAGCAGAATCCAGCAAATCATAGCGCGACACGTGGCGGACTTAGACCCTTAAAGGGTCCATAAAAATCTATCGCGGCTCATAGGATATTTTGGTCTTTTCACTCGGCAATAAGAGCATTGATTGGTTATGGTGTGTGGTGCGGCCGATCCACGTGGTCCATGAGAACAGTAATTGCATGATCGATGGCTGCGGTAGCTTACGGTCAAGATCAAACGGCTGTGGCTATTTTTGAATTTGATTCAGCTTCAGACTTCACATGGATCGCCATCCAATGGCAACACTCAATCCAGGGGATGATCTGACGGTCCAAAACACTCTCAACGGTGATCAGGACTCTCGACGCATGATTTGCAGCCAAATTTCCTCCATCAACGTATGATCGAATGGCCAAAATTTAATCCGACCCGATCTGGGCTGATACGCATTTGATTTTGATGATTTTTGGTCCATTGGATTCCTATTAATGGCTAGATTTCATCCAGAGTAGTAGAATTCATTTAGAACTCCTTTTAATCTAATTTTTACTCAATTTTTTTTTATATTTTGGCAATCAAAGAACTCCTTAGTCCCACATTGCTAAGAAGAAAACTCTCCAGCCCTCCAGCTCTATAAAAAGGACCCCAGGCCTCTAGAAATGGATAGATCTAGTTGAAGGGAAGCTAAGGTATAGGGTGAAAGCCAAGCTCTGGGTTGAAGGTTACTTCAAAGCTATAGTGCTGAGAAGAAGGGCCAATCTTCTACGCCATCTTCACGCCTACGCTGATCTGCGATCTTCTTCTAGTTTTCTTTTCTCTTTCTTTTTCTTAAATTTCTTGTATTTAAATTCTAAATTTTTTTTTTCTTTAATTTTTTATATTTAAATTCTAAATTTGAGTTTTAATAAAAAAAACTTTATTATTCTTTTCAATTCTAGCTCTTTAAATTAATTATTCTTTATTGCTCTTTAATTTTATTGTAAGTAGCCGCTAAGATCTAAATAGTGGATCTTAGTATCAAATTTATTTTTATATAATTTAAATTCTATTTTTATTTATAAATCTATTTTCTAACTTTAATTTTCAAATTTTTTTAAATAAAAAAATAAAAAAATTAAATATTTTAGAATTAAATCATTGCCTCTCTATGGATTCTCTCACTACTCTCTTCATAATTTTTAATCAATTTAAAAAGTCGAATTTAAACTGATAAACACGGTGTCTTAACGACAACATCGCCTTGCTATCAAGTTTTTGGCACCATTGCCAGGGAAGGCATGGACATTAAATTTTTGATCTCTTTAATTTTTTTGTAAATAAATTATAAATAAAATTTTTATTTTCTTATAAATATTGCTTGCTAACTTTTTTATTATTTTATAAAAAAAGAGATTAAAGAATAAAAAGAACTAGCAGTTTTGCTTAGTGAGATCAATCCTAACCCTAGCCCTCTTTTTATTTTATTTTATTTATTTATTTACTTTATTTTTAAATTAATTTTAAAAAAAATCCATTCAAATCTAATTAAAAATCTCACGACAAGATTAGAAATCCTAACTGTTTAGAGCATGCATCATATTAATTTTATTTTTATTTTTATTTTTATTTTTTTTGATGATTGCTGGAGGCAAGGTAAGCCTTTCAGAATTCAATTAGTTGCATGCATTTAGTTTAAATTGCATAGAACCCTTTGATTGAAATTTTTTATGCATATTCATATTAAACCAAATTAAAGGCAATACCCAATTAAATAAGATAAGATGGAGATTTGATCATCCTTTCTTGGCCCACAAACAATCAACCAGCATCCTGCATTGACCTAAGCCTTTAATTTTAAAATCAATTAGACATCAGCCCTAGGAACTCAAGCTCAATAGGATAAGAAACCCTAAGAGTTGAACTAGGTTAGGATTAGTCAATTTGACTAGTGTCTAGGAAAGTGGTTCAGGGATGACTGGGTTCGAAGGAAGGTAGTTTCTAATTGAATCCATTCGCTTACCTGGCCAAGCATAATTGGTGTCTAAGGCAAGCAACGGAGAGACTCCCACTGACCTTACACTTACTTGGCTAGTTAATTGGCTGATCTTACACTTGGAGGGCTTGAAGATGACCTTGGTAGTTAGGAGCTGTCTAGATCTAGGATAACCATGTCAGGATTGATTGATCAACTTGATTGCTAACCAATATCAAACCTAATTCTTCTCTCTCTTCTTAGTTCTAGGACTCCTTAGGACCTCTTCTTTAGAACTCTTCTTTCTTTCTTCTCCTTTCTTCTCTAAAAATAAAATAAAATAAAAATTAAATTAAACTAACTAAAAAATATTAAAAATTATAATTAAATTAAATTAAAATTAATAAATAAAATAATTAAAAAAAATTAATTTTTAATATAATAAAATAATAAAAAAATATAAAAAAATATTTCAAAAATTTTTTTGAACCATACATTAGGGTTGCACTAGTGCATGCATGATAGAAAATTACTTTATCTGATCTAGTTGAACCCAACCATAAAATTAAAAGGCTGAATTGTATTAAACTCGATAACTAAATGGCCGAAAATTTTAGAGAATCACCTAAGCAGATGAAGGAATACTTTATTCCTTCCATCTATAACCCATCGATTTGTATCCAGTTATCTGATATTCATGCTACCCCCTATGAGATCAAGCCGACTACAATCTAGATGCTTCCATCTTTCTATAGGAACATCAATGAAGATCCTTATAAATATCTAGATGAATTTTTAGAAATCTGCTCTATGGTGAAAATTCAAAATTTAACTGAGGATGCCCTTAGACTAATTTTATTTTTCTTATCATTAAAAGTCAAAGTCAAGTATTGGCTTGGCACAATAAGGAGACCAATTAAAACTTGGGCTGACTTGCAAAGTAAATTTCTTAAAAAAATTTATCCCATAGATCGAACCAATACTATGAGGTGAGCTATCACTGGATTTGTTTAGCTTCCAGAGGAATAGATTCACAAGTCATGGGAGAGACTTAAGAAACTTCTTAAAAAATGCCCACACCATGGTCTATGTAGGTGGCAAATAGTTCAAGCTTTCTATGAGAATTTAGGAGACCAATACAGATAGATGGTAGATGCATCCTGTGGAGGTGCATTCAGGAATAAGAGTGAGGATGAAGCCTATACCTTATTTGAAATCCTGAGTGAAAACTTAATTAACTATGCTTCGTTATCTTTCTACCAAACCTGGGCAGGGATCCATGAATTTAAACATCTAGAATCTAGTCCTAAGACTGATTCAAGTTTGATAAATAAAGTGGACTTTCTTGCTCAGTAATTAGATCAAGTCCTAACCCTAGGTTAACAATCTACTGTACAATTCACATCATTTTCTAATTATCAGAAGATTTGTTCAATCTATGCTAGCCCAACCCATCATGTGAGTGAATGTCCTATGACTGCACAGTTTTCACCTTTTATCCAAGAACAAGTCCCTACTAAAGGCTACTCCAAGCCAATTAATGATCCATTTTTAAATTCATATAACTCTGGCTAGAAAAACCATCCTAATTTTTCTTAAAAATCACAACAGACTCAGGCTCTGACCCAAACTCCATCAGTGCAAAATTATCAGAATAGACCTCAATACCAGAATTATGCTCAGCCTAATAAGCCTTTCCAACCACCACATTATAATCAGCCCTCATACCCACCTCCTCAAAAAACCAATCTAGCTGACGATAGATTTAACCAACTTCAATAATTTATTCTGACTCAACAGCAATCTATTGTCAGGCTAAAAGCTCAAATTGGATAACTAGTTGAATCTAACATGAGGAGAGAACTAGGTCAATTATCGAGCCTATCAATTTCAAACAACCCACCTAATGTTCACCAATCATCTAGACCAAGTTATCAATTTAATATCTCACTTAAGAATCCTCAACCTGAGAATACCAAAGTAATTTCTGAACTTAAAAGCTATAGGATTCTTATGGACCCATACCAAGATCAGGTGAAAGAGGCTAGTACTGGTGCTAGCCAAAATAAAAATTTAGAGGAACAGATTAGTACTGAGACTAACCACATAGAAGAATCTAAGCCAAAAATTAGTACTGATGCTAGTTCTAGTTTAAATGAGATAGATATAGAAAAAAAGAGAATAGATGATTTACCTAAGACTTATAAACCTAATGTCCTATTCCCTTCAACCCTAGAAGCTGATTCTTCTTACGAAAATCAAGAGGCATGCAATGAAATATCAATGAAGTTGTTTAAACAAGATCATATTAATTTACCTTCAGAATTAAAATTGCATTTTATCACCATTCCAGCACCCATTGAATCAAACTTAACCTCTAATACAAAAACTTAATTCATAAGCATTTTAGAAGAACAAATAGGAGAAATTCTTAATAAACATGGGTCTGAGAATGGGGTCACAAATTATGTCCCTAAAATTAACAATGATTATATCAATAAAGGGATAAGAAATTATCTTCTTGAGATTGGCAATCCAAAATCATTGGAATTTGTCAATCCAATATTTGACATAGGATAGTAAGCTGCATTGTGTCTGGCTGAAGATGATAAACTTAGCGCTTGTTAGAAGGCAATCCAATATTTAGTTTTTTTAGTTTAATTTATCCTTTTATTTAATTTTTTTTTAGAATAATTTGAATAAGTTCGAGGGAGAGCTTAAATTTTCAAAGGCATGTGCTGGACCAAAAATATAGTCAGGTGTATTTTTTCATATTCTTTATTACACCCTTTATTTTTTCTTCTACATTAAGGATAATGTCAATTAAGTGGGGGGATAAAAATAAAATTTTTAAAATTTTAAGTTCTCAAAAAAGTTAGTATTTAGACATCTGATTATACTTAAGAATCGAATTAAACTAAGTATTTTTTAAAAAAAATTGATACACAGATCAGAGAATCTGTGAGATATTCAGGAATCAAGTATTAAGAAAACCCAATAAAAAGTTAAGCCTAGAACATAAAATTTTTTTCTTTTGAGCATTTTTAATTATTTCTACTAGCATCAAAGAAAAGTCTACTTTTTATGGACTTGTGTAGGATAACTATATATTTCTTCATATAAAAAATTTATTTTAATAAAATAATTTTTAAGTATTTTTTATTGAGTAACCAGGCCTCTTTGCCTAAGCAAGCATTGAGTTTCACGTCAAAAGGTGCTAAAGGCAAACAAGCTCGTTGTAAAGCTAGTCTTAACTCGTAGACTATTTGATTCGAGCTAGTAAGCCCGAGGGGTATTCTATACCTAGTGTCCTAAAGCCAACTGGTTTGAGAGTTATTGGCCTAAGACTTGCTACATGGATCAAATAGAAAGCTTAAGAGGTTAAGACACTCCATAGTGGTACAACATAAAAAAAAAAGGTTTTCCACCAAGTAACCGGGTCCCATTGTCTAAGTAAGTAATGATATTCACGTCAGAAAGTGGGCAATGTAAAAATAAAAATCAATAAATGAATGACGAAAGTAGTAATACACTTGCCTATATGAAAGTTTAGACAAATCAAAGATAAAGGTGGGATAATTTAGAAAAAGTTTAGAAAAATTTAACGTTCTTTACTTAATTTTTCTATTGATAAGTATTAATACCCCAATGATATATCTCACTTAAGCTCTACTGAATATCAATGACCATTTTGAAAACTACTTAGATAAAATTCGAAACTCAAAAGTTAAAAGATATTTAAAATTAAATTTTTTCTTTACTCGAGGATGAATGAAACTTAAGTTGGGAGGTGTGACAAGTACCATAAATTTATCAATAAAAGTATTAATTTATTAATTAATTTATATTAATTTTTAAAAATTAATGATTAATTTATATATAATTTTTAAGAAATTAATATTTTTATTAATTAAAAAATTAATTTAAAAAATAATAAAAATTAAAAAATAAAATTTTATAATTAATAGAAAGAGAACATTTTTTTAATCATAATAAAATAAGTTTTGAGCAAAATGAAGCTAAAATAGAGAAGATATAAATTTTTAAAGAAATAAAATAAATAAAAATTAAATAAAAAAAGAAAAATGGCTCAGCTGACTCAAGCCGATGCGCCAAGCCAGCCATGTAAGTCGACTCAGCCATGGAAGCTATCAATCGATCGACGATCCAGGCGTGGATCGCCAGCTCAGCAGAATTCGACAAATCGTAGCGCGACACGTGACGGACCTAGACACTTAAAAGGTCCATAGAAATTTATCACGGCTCATAGGATATTTTGGTATTTTCACTCGATGATAGGAGCATTGATTGGCTATGATGTGTGGTGCGGCCGATCCATGTGGTCCATGAAAATAGTAATTGCACGATTGGATGGCTGCGGTCGCTTGCGGTCAAGATCAAACGGCTATGGTTATTTTTGGATTTGATTCAGCTTCAGACTTCACGTGGATCACCATCCAACGGTAGCGCTCGATCCAGGGGATGATCTGATGGTCCAAAATACTCTCGATGGTGATCAGGACTCCCGACACATGATTTGCGACTAGATTTCCTCCATCAACGTACGATCGAACGGCCAGAATTTAATCTGACATGATCTAGGCCGATATGCATCCAATTTTAATGATTTTTGGTCCGTTGGATTTCTATCAATGGCTAGATTTCATTCAAAGGAGTAGAATTCATCTAGGACTCCTTTTAATCTAATTTTTACTTAAATTTTTTCATATTTTGATGATCAAAGAGCTCCTTAGTCCCATATTGCCCAGAAGAAAACTCTTCAGCCCTCCTAGCTCTATAAAAAGGACCCCATGCCTCTAAAAATAGATAGATCTGATGGAAGAGAAGCTAAGATACAAGGTGGAAGCCAAGCTCTAGGTTGAAGGTTGCTTCAAAGCTACAGTACTGAGAAGAAGGGTCAGTCTTTTATGCCATCTCCATGCCTACGCTGATATGCGATCTTCTTCTAGTTTTCTTTTCTCTTTCTTTTTTTTATTTTTTATATTTAAATTTTGAATTTTTTTATTTAATTTCTTATATTTAAATTCTAAATTTAAGTTTTAATAAAAAAATAGTTATTATTCTTTTCAATTCTAGCTCTTTAAATTAATTATTCTTTATTGCTCTTTAATTTTATTGCAAGTAGCCGCTAAGATCTAAATAATAGATCTTAGTACCAAATTTATTTTTACATAATTTGAATTTTGCTTTTATTTATAAATCTATTTTTTGACTTTAATTTTTAAAAATATTTTTTTAAAAAAATAAAAAAAATAAAAAATAAAAAAAAATTAAAGATTTTAGAATTAAATCATTGCCTCTTTGTGGATTCAATCCGACTCACTACTCTCTTCATAATTTTTAATCAATTTAAAATATTAAATTTAAACTGATAAACACGATGTCTTAATGACAACATCACATTCCTATCAGTCCTCCATAAGTGTATCACTATGCCTGCCCAACTCCACCTCAAACTAAATACAACTTGAGGTTGATATTAAGGGCAAATCACTTGTATCCAAGAACTATCCCATGCTATTCTGTGTTGATTTCATAACTTCATCTATACTTTCTAGCTTCATCATGATGCTGTCTTGTGTTGATTTCATAGCTTCCCATGACACACCTCTAAGAATGTGAATCCCATAGTAAAAAACCCTTCACACCTCATGGAAAGCCGATGAATATCATCTTCTGTGACATTGGATCTGACTTGCTCCTATCGGCTTCTTCTACCAAAGCATATGTAGGACAGTCAAACATCTTTAGGTGGTCAAGCTCCATCTTCTTTCCACTCCAGATAGCCTCTAGAAGTCCTCCATTTAGTTTTCTATGGCAAGACTTATTAATAAGAAAACAAGCATAAGTTAGAGCATCATTCTAAAAGGATTTGGGCAGTAATGCCTGTAGCCTCAAGCTCCCGGCCTTCTCTGTGAGTGTCTGATTCATCCTTTCCATGATACTGTTTAGTTCAGGGATCATCTTTACAGTGTAATGGTGTTTGATGCCATTTTCCTCAAATATCTTCTGAATTCTAGACTAGTGTATTTCCCTCCATTATCAGACTTCAAACACTTCATTGGCTGTCCTATCTCCTTCTTTATCTCAGCTCTCTAGATTCTAAATCGAGCAAAAGTATCTGACTTTTTCCTAATCAGATAAATCCATACCTTCCTACAAAAGTCATCTATGAAGGTAACAAAGTATCTCGCTCCACCTCAAGATGTAATAGGTGCCAGTCCCCATACATCTGAGGGAACTAGCTTCAATATTGTTTCACTTCGCTTGGTACTGTTGAAAAATATGACTCTATGCTATTTGCCATAAATACAAGGCTCACATAGGTCATGTTCTTTCTTTTTCAGTGCTGGAATCAGACCTCTCCTACTTAACTCTATGAGTCCCCTGTCACTCAAATGATCTATACGATAGTGCTATAGCTTGTAGGCTAGCTGCTTCTCCTGTGCCGCTACAGGCATTTTTGCACTATCAGTAACTATTGAGTCCTCTATCCTATATAGGTTGTTGCTTAATTTTCTTCCTTTCATCACCACCAATGCACCCTTAGAAATCTTTAAACACCCACTGCTCGACTAACAACTTAAAGCATACCCCTGTCCTTCCAAGTAACCTAGGGATATCAAGTTCTTCTTTAGTTCGGCACATGTTTTACATTGCTGAGTGTCTGTATGACTCCATCATACATCCATACTCTAACTGCATCAACACTAGCTACTATATATGGATGATCATCTCCAAGACTAACACTCTCCCCATTGGATCTCTTATAAGATGAGAACCACTCCCGATGTGTAGTGTAATGATAGGAATAGGCTGAATCCAGTATCCAGTAGTTGTCCAACTCTATAACTCTAACTGATACTACCAGTATATCATCTCTGAAGGAATTAGATCTAGGATTTTAAGACTAGATCTTGAAACTTTTTCAAGATCAGGTAGTGAAAGACTAAAATTAATCAAGATTAATTTTAAATTTTAGAAAATACACTAGATCTAAGATCTACTATATGATCATGGCATGTTATTAAATTAGAAATTAAAAATCTAAAGAAGAAACTAAAACATGTTGATCACATCAACATGTATATACACTACATCTAATGCAGGTATGAAAATAATAGATCAGATCTATTATCTGTGCAAGTTAGATGTTCTAACTTGCTAATCCAGGTTTGAGGATGATGTTACAAGCTGCACATACATCCAACCTCTAGGAGTGATCCACATGAGCCCACGAACCACGATCAGAAGTTCGATGCAGAAAATCAGCATAGTATGCTAGTACTGTACTGATCCTTCTTTGATGGTCGATTTGAAGCCACCTTCTTCAAATCTTGGACTCTGTAATTTTTAGAAGAAAGGGGAAGAGATTTTGAACCTGAGATACCTCTCAAAAATCTCTAAAGAAGGAGGAAAAGATCAAAGAAAAAATCCTAGAAGAAGAATCCTTCTTCTTCTTCTTTGTTCTCTCATCTAGACACCTAGATTGGTGTCTATGAAATCCCCATGCCCCAATACTCTTTCTTCTTTATTTTCACACACCCCAAAGGTCTCTCAACAGTTTAGAATATATCCAAAAATCAATCTAAAATTCATCCTATATAGAGAGATATAGAGGAGTCTTTGTCTAGGTCAAATACCTAGACAAGGAATGTCCAAATTGGGCAAGACAAGGGGCGCCAACTCTTGGGCGCCCCCTCCTTCTTTTCTACTATGGACCATCAGGTTTTGTCATACAAAAATCCCTCTAAAATCCACAAAAATTTTAAAAAAAATATGGGTGGAATCGGTGCACTATAGAAAGAGTTTTGGTTTCCTAAAATTCTATCTCATAGAATTTGAAATCAAAACCAATTTCTACTTTGACTTGGTCCACACTTAATTTACCATGTAAGAAAGAAAGAGGAGGACTTTGGGATGTGGTGGGCTTCTCTTGGGCATGAAGAATTCATGCAAAATTAAAGGAGGCGTGAAATGTGGGTGTTGGGACTAAGGTGGCGCAAGGAGGGAAGTTCCTAGTCTTACTAAGAATCTTATTTTGACTTGGTCCAACATGGTTTCTCAAACCAAATCAAATCAAAATTAATTCAACCCAATTAAATTAGGTTCTAAACTAATTAAAAACTTAATTAAATTAGATTTAATTTTCTAATCAAATTAAGAAATTGGGTTGATCCAAGTCCTAGTTGAACTAGGACTAGTTCTTCCTTGCACTTGGCTTATCCAATAAATCAATTGAACTTGATCCAATCAAGCCCAAACCAAATTTAATTAAATCATATTTAATTAGACTTAATCTTAGCCCTTTGGCTTAATCAAATTAAGTTAATTAGCAATCTAATTGCTAATCGATCCTCCTGCAATACTTGTACTAGGTTAAACATCAATCGTATTGATCATTTAACCCTAGAATGATTCTTAATCATTGATCAACCATCCGATCGGATTGTGAACTCTATTATATGTGATCTCATAGGTCCGAACCTAAGTCCATAGTATAAGAATAAATTTTTATACTAATCAAAGTGATCATCTAGCAATGATACCTAACGATCGGATAGGTTGAATATGTAGAACAACATCATTAGAATTCATGCGGATATAGTTTCCATATAATTCATCCCCTTGACCAAAATACTCGTAGGATACCTCAGAGTTCAACTGTCAACTTTGATAAGGTTGTCCACATTATATTTCAAAATATCAAATCCATCTGATGGATTATTCTGGCCAAGATTTTGCTATATTGAAATACAGTGATATATTTTTCTCCAACTCTTGGAGTGGTCAATTCCATCTTGATCACACTCTGACTTTGCAAGTACTTGACTATATCTAAAAGCCTTCCATTACTAAATTAAAAATTCAGTTAGTCCGGTACCAAAGCATAGTGAGTTGCTTGCAAGTCGCTGAGGTGATCTCATATTTAAGGGACACTTATACCTATATCCCATCAGAGACATTCTCGATAGCAGAATGCTCTGGAGTTAGTCACGTTCAATGATGATGTATCTATACATCTCACTTGTATGCCATACCAGTATCTTCACACTCCTTGGTTAAGAGGACAACCAACCTATATAGCATACAGTGATCTATGCTCGATAGATACTGTCATCCTAATTAACAGCCTATCATTTGGTCGTGAATAGATTTGAGGACTAATCGATAAATCCTCTCTTTATCGAAGCTAAATAGTCTTAAGAGCTTCATCACAATAATAAAGTTTGTTAGAAGATGAATACTTTATGATGAAAAAAATATCAAAAATATATTTTATTTATTAATGAATCAATTATAGATACAATGTAGCTCAATCGTCAATAGATTAACGATTAGCTTTGGAACACATTTTCCAATAACTCTCACTTATCCTAAAGCCACTCGACACAGTATCTAATACCCATCTTCGACTTGTGGTTGTTGAACTTCTTTATCACTATGACTTTAGTGAAGGGGTCGGTCAGGTTCTTCTTTCTATCGATCTTCTGAAGATCGATGTCATCTTGATCCATGATTTTTTGGATTAGGTGGAAGCGGCATAAGATGTACTTCATCTATTGGTGTGCCTTTGATTCTTTCACCTGAGCTATGGCACCAGTGCTATCATAGTAGAGCAGGACCAGACCGTCAAGAAGAGTGCTAGTCCAAGCTCGATGATAAACTTTCTCAACCATATAACTTTCTTCACAGCATTTGATACTGCGATGTACTCTACTTCGTAAACATAGTCTACCATAGTATGCTGCTTGAAACTCTTTCAGTAGATAGCTCCATCATTTACTATAAAGATATATCCTGACATGCTTCTATTGTCATCATGGTTAGATTGAAAGCTGGAGTCTGTAAATTCTATAAGTTTCAGATCTGACTCGCCATAAACCAACCATTGGTCCTTAGTAATTTTTAAATACTTAAGATTGGTTTTAACCACTTTTTAGTGGTTTTCTGTAGGATCAAACTGGTATTTACTCACTACTCCTAGTGAGTATGCCACGTCTGGTCTCGTATATGTCATGGTGTATATGATAGATCCCACTGTCAAAGCATATGGGATTTTACTCATATGCTCTCTCTCTTTAGGAGTTATCGGACAATCCTTCTTAGAGAGAGAAATTCCATGGTCTATCAGAAGATAGCCCTTTTTGAAATTCTCCATTTTGAACCTCTTCAGCATAGTATCTATGTACGTGGACTGGAATAACCCAAGCATCTTTTTAGATCTATCTCTATAGATCTTTATCCTTAGGATGTAGGATGCTTCACCCAAGTTCTTCATGGAGAACTATGATGATAATCAAACTTTTATTCCCTACAATGCGGAAATGTCATTTCTGATTAAGAGAATATCATCCATGTACAAGACAAGGAATACAACACCTAGACCATTCGTCCATTTATAAATGAAGGGCTCTTCTCCATTCTTAACGAAGCCATACATTTTGATCATCTTATCAAAATGCATGTTCTAACTCCAAGATGCCTACTTCAATCCATAAGTGAATCTCTGAAGCTTGTACATCTTGGACTCATCTATAGATGTGAACCCCTCAGGTTGTATCATATACACCTCTTCGATCAGCTCTCCATTTAGGAAAGCTGTCTTCACATCCATCTGTCAGATCTCATAGTCCAGATGGATAACTATCACAAGCATTATTCAAATGGATTTGAGCATTGCTACAGGAGAGAACATCTCGTCATAGTCATTACCATAATATTGATGATACTTCTTGGTAATCAGATGGGCTTTATAGATCTCCACCTTTCCATCGGCACCACTTTTTCTTTTGAAGATCCATTTACACCTAATGGATTTAAACCTTACTTTAGCACTAATGGAAATTATTGATACTCTTTCGATGGGTCAACCAATGTCCACACATCATTGACCTTCATGGACGCCATTTCGAATTTCATAGTCTCAAGCCATTTCTCAAAATCGGATCCCTGCATAGCATCCATATAAGTGATTGGATCCTCATCGTTCTCATCGAGTTTGATGGGATCACTATCCTGGATCAAGAAATCATAGTATGTATCCAGATGATGCGGTACTCTATCGGATCGCCTTAATGATGTAGGTATACTAGGCTCCGAATCTAATCTAATCAAATCCGACTCAGGTTCAGCTATAGGTATCGATTTTTCTACCTGTTAAACTTCATCAAGTTCAAACTTAGAGGCAATAGTTCCTCTACCAAGGAACTTCTTTTTCAAAAAGATTATCTTAAGGCTGACGAACACCTTTTGTTCATCAGCATGGTCGAAATAGTATTCTTTGGTCTCTTTTGGGTATCCTATATATGTGCACTTATCAGACCTAGGTCCAAGTTTATCTATAACTAACCATTTGACATAAGTCAGGCACCCCTATACCCTAAGATGTGAAAGTGTTGGCTTACGTTCTATCCATATCTTATATGAAATCTTAACTACAGACTTACTTAGAACCCTATTTAACAGATAACATGTCGATTCGAGTGCATATCCCTAGAAGGATATCGATGTTAGATATATGTGCCCTAGAAGCCAGAATTGGCTGACATTTGTAATACACTTCTAGGGGCAAAATTATAATTTTTGACTAAAAGCAATAAATGGATTATTTTCTATCACATATGTGTATTTAGTGTCTGTGATACATCCTTTGAGTTAATGGTAATGATAATTCATATTTTCAAGAGTTGAAAATTTAAGACATGAATAATCATTATTAACTCATAAACAGCTCCCGACCATAGGATCGTCACGAGGATGGTGATTGATCTGGAAGGTTGGTGTACGATCGCTTCTCTTTAGTAGATGAGTCTTGAGTCTACAGACTGGTTAAACATTGACCATTGATATTTTGACTTTTGACCACATGTCATGCACCTATTGGAGAGCTGGTGGGGGCCTGTCCCCCTGCCAGAACCTGAAAAGGAGAAGGGCGCACGCCACCCTAGGCCGTGTGCCCAAGTTGGAGGTGCCTAGGAGTCCTTGTTGGATAAGGACTCCATCTCCTTTTTGGATTCTAATTAGAGTTCTTCTAAGAACCAACTTTGACTGGTCTTAGGCGCCCTCTAAGGAGGAATTCAGGGGTCTCTATTCCCACCAATCAGATTTAGATCTGATTTCATAAAGGATTGTGATTGGTTGGGAGGAAGAGGAGTTGGATCACACTTAGTCTATAAAAGAGACCCTGCGCCCAACTCAGATTAAAAAGAAAGACGATCAAAAATAAGAAGGCTGCGCTGCTGCAAAGGACGACTGCTCATCTTCAAAAGAGTTTTGAAGATCCTCCAGATCAGATCCAGATCTAATTTTTGGAGGCATGATAGAGAAGAAGAGGATCTCCAGATCCAACCCGAGTGGATACCGGTAGAGGCCAGGCGCTTGCATGGCTAAGATTCAGAACCTTCCGCTACAAATAGGATCATCAACAGGATAATAGGATTACCCAGATCAGGTAAATTAAATTTGATTTAATTTATCTTTTAATTTTATTTTATTAAAATAATAAGAATCAAATCTAAAACATATCAAGATCTGATTGAGATTAAGAGAAAAATTTTGAAATATATCTCTTGATCTGATCAGATCTGAACGAACCTAGATCGAAAAATCAGGATTTCCCTAGAACTGATATCAGAGCCATGGTTCTAAATTGTTTAGATCTAATTTTAAATTTATTTTAATTAGAAAATAATTAATTTCAGATGTCACATGAGATGTGATCAGATCTGAAATTAGAAAAAATTAAAAATTAAATAATTTGGATCTAAGATTAGAAGATATGCATGACTAGTTCTAGAATAGAATAGTTCTATAGAATATTCTTGCATATTTTTGATTTAATCTGATTAAATCATATTTTAGATCTTTTTATTTACTATTTTTTGATATTACAAGTGTTATAATAACATCTAAAAAATAGTAAATAAAAATTATTTAATTTTTGAAATATCATATGAGATATGATTGATGCATGTCTAGACTAGTTGTAGAATAGTTCTACATAATTATCTAGATTAGAATTTATTTTGATTAGATTAATTTAAATCTAATTTTTTAGAATTATTATGAGATAATTTAGATCTGAAAATATGCATGATTTGATACATGAGATGTATGCAAAATATGCCATGATTAGATCTACTTTATATATGAGATATATGATATAGATCTGATATTATTTTGTAGTATTGAATGTTCCTGATTAAGGTGTTCCTTTTGGCCGTCCGATCATAAGAATGAAGAAGGATTTAATGGCCCTCTCTTCTCATTCGATGGGGTGTTCTTATGATGTGTAGGGGTGCTGCGTGTTCGTCCTTAATCAGAAACCTAAAACTTACTTTCTGCAAAACCCTAGATCCTGAAACCCTAGGATTTATTGTGCATATTTTGTTTATGAACCCTACTTAATTAAGAATTAAGTTTATGGAATATTAATTAGGTATAAAATTGAGAATTTCAGATCTAAGACATATTCATAATACTGGGTTCGGGCTTGGGTGCTCAATTAGGGCTAAGCGGTTGATCAACTGAATCAAGAGTTGGTTAGATGGATCAAACAATGCTTAAATTGACCAGCCTAATAGATTAAGTCTGGGTCAAGATCGAGTACACATCAAGCAAGACTAATTAGGCTCAGAGGTTAGAGTCTGGATTGTAGGCTAACCCAATTGGTTCTGGCTCAACAATTTGGTGTCTAAGATAAGTTTGGCATAGACGACCGACTGGTTTTTAATTGGAAGCTACTCGATCTGAATGCATTCTTGTATGAGTTAATGGCATATTCCTTCCACCGGTCTCACTTACCTAGCCATATCTATTGACACAGTTCTGATCTAAGGGGTCAATTATCCGAGCTAACCCATGCCACTAGGTTAGTCATAATTATTATGACTAAGCCAAGTCTAGTTTAATGAGACCTGAATCAATTCTCCAAAGAAAAGATTAGTCTGAGGTCTTCCAACATTGTAGATGTGCGGGCCTTCCCGGGGTTGATGTTATCTCTCTTTT
>QRFJ01000422.1:302400-338234 GCA_006176705.1 Cocos nucifera
TATATCTCTTTGATCGTGATCAGATGCTGGACGAACCTAGATCGAAATCAGGATTTCCGCTTCAATCCGGAATATTGAGCCCAACTCATCCTCCAGCCCATAGCATCCAATGCCTAATAGACATGGTTGCGTCTTCCCGGTGCAACTGAGCCACTGTATCCAGCCGAGAACAATCAACCCCGGGAAGGGCCCGCACATCTACAATGGTGGAAGACCTCAGACTTAATCTTTTCTTAGGGAGAATTGATTCAGGTCTCATTAAACTAGACTTGGCTTAGTCATAACAATTATGACTAACCTAGTGGCATGGGTTAGCTCGGATTATTGACCACCTCAGATCAGAACTGTGTCAACAGATATGGCCAGGTAAGTGAGACCGGTGGAAGGAATATGCCATTAACTCGCACAAGAATGCATTCAGGTCGAGTAGCTTCCAATTAAAAACCAGTCGGTCGTCTGTGCCAAACTTACCTTAGACACCAAATTGTTGAGTCAGAACCAATTGGGTTAGCCTACAATCCAGACTCTAACCTCTGAGCCTAATTAGGTCTTGCTTGATCGTGACTCGATCTTGACCCAGACTTTAATCCTATTAGGCTGGTCAATTTAAGCATTGTTGATCCCATCTAACCAACTCTTGATTCGGTTTGATCAACCGCTTAGACCTAATTGAGCTACCCAAGCCCGAACCCAGTATTATGAATATGTCTTAGATCTGAAATTCTCAATTTTAGACCTAATTAATATTCCATAAACTTAATTCTTAATTAAGTTGGGTTCATAAACAAAATATGCACAATAAATCCTAGGGTTTCAGGATCTAGGGTTTTGCAGAAAGTAAGTTTTGGGTTTCTGATTAAGGACGAACACGCAGCACCCCTACACATCATAAGAACACCCCATCGAATGGGAAGAGAGGGCCTTTAAACCCTTCTTCGTTCTTATGACCGGACGGCCAAGAGGAACGCCTTAATCAGGAACATTCAATACTACAAAACAATTTAGATCTATATCATATATCTCATATACAAATTAGATCTAATCATGGCATATTTTGCATACATCTCATGTATCAAATCATGCATATTTTTCAGATCTAAATTATCTCATAATAATCTAAAAAATTAGATTTAAATTGATCTAATCAAAATAAATTCTAATCTAGATAATTATGTAGAACTATTCTACAACTAGTCTAGACATGCATCAATCATATCTCATATGATATTTTAAAATTAAATAATTTTTATTTGCTATTTTTATCAGATGTTATTATAACACTTATAATATCAAAAAATAGTAAATAAAGAAGATCTAAAATATGATTTAATCAGATTAAATCAAAAACATGCAAAACTATTCTATAGAACTATTCTATTCTAGAACTAGTCATGCATATCTTCATGTTCTTAGATCCAAATCATTTAATTTTAATTTTTTCTGATTTCAGATCTGATCACATCTCATGTGACATCTAAAATCACTTTATTTTCTAATTAAAATAAAATTAAAATCAGATCTAAATAAATTTAGAACCATGGCTCTGATACCAGTTGAAGGGAAATCCTGATTTCCCGGTCCAGGTTCGTCCAGATCTGATCAGATCAAGAGATATATTTCAAAAATTTTTCTCTTGATCTCAATCAGATCTTGATATATTTTAGATCTAATTCTTATTATTTTAATAAATAAAATAAAAATAAGATAAATTAAATCAAATTTAATTTACCTGATTTGGGTAATCCTATTACCCTGTAGATGATCCTGATTGCAGCGGAAGGTTCTGGATCTAGCCACGCAAGCGCCTGGCCTCTACCGGTATCCACTCGGGTTGGATCTGGAGATCCTCTTCTTCTCTATCATGCCTCCAAAAATTAGATCTGGATCTGATCTGGAGGATCTTCAAAACTCCTTTTGAAGATCAGCAGTCGTCCTTTGCAGCAGCGCAGCCTTCTTGCTTTTGATCGCCTTTCTTTTGATCTGAATCGCACCAACCAAAGTCCAAAAACTCTTTTTGGACGTGGAGAGCAAGGAGGAGAAGTTTAGGCATGGAGGAAGAAGGGGAGAGGCAGCCTTGGGCATGGGAAATCTCTCTCTAATTGCATTTCATTGAAATCTGAGTTGGGCGCAGGGTCTTATTTATAGACTAAGCGTGATCCAACTCCTCTTCCTCTCAACCAATCACAACCCTTTGTGAAATCAGATCTAAATCTGATTGGTTGGAATAGAGTCCCCTGGATTCCTCCTTAGAGGGCGCCTAAGACCAGTCAAACTGGATTCTTAGTAGAACTCTGATTGGAATCCAAAAGGGAGGTGGAGTCCTTGTCCAACAAGGACTCCAAGGCGCCTCCAACTTGGGCTACACGCCTAGGGTGGCGTGCGCCCTCCTCCTTGCCAGGTTCTGGCAGGGGGACAGGCCCCCACCAGCTCTCCAATAGGTGCATGACATGTGGTCAAAAGTCAAAGTATCAATGGTCAACATTTGACCAGTCAAAGGTAGACTTTTGACCAAAGTCAAAGAACCAAGAAATGGCAGGTGACCAAAAATGGCAGGTAATGTCTTATAAAATAAGACAACCTTTCTGACTTGGACAACCTCCAGTCAGACCATATGAAGGCCTCTGATTGAGCACAAACTCCTTTGGCTCAGTCAGGACAACTTATTTGTGATAGTAAAAGAAGAACGTTAGGTTCAATCGAGTGCTAGCACGATTTCCTTGAACCTAATTGAATCTCATTCAGATCAATTGAACTAGATCAGTTCAATTGATGATCACCAGATTCAAACCCTTTGTTTGTGTGACCCAGTTAGGTTCAGTTCTGTATGGTAATGGGATATGTCATGATCTCTATCATAGACATCATCGAAACTCCTTTCGATGGATCAGAACTCTTCTGATTCGAACAGCTAGAATGATCGATCATCTAAATCATTCTAATTGCTCCCAAAATCCACCAGTGACACCTAGCAGTATATGGTGGCAACCCATCAGAGCTGAATGCGAACCTCTTGGTGCAGCTACCTGTGTGATTAAGTTCTTCTATCTTGAGCCCCGATCAGATTAGGGTTAAGGTAAACTCGTCAAACCCTAGTCTCTGTCATATGATGTAATCATTCGATTCGAGTCCAATGTGAAAATCTAAATAGAAACTCTTTCTATTATTTCACTCTGCCATGGCCATGGGCTTCAGGACTTGATTCTCATGATTATCATAGGGCTGCTCCTCTACCACCGAGGTAGATAGATTCCATCTTGATGCAATCCAGTTCCTACAATGAACATGTCATAGCCAACATACACCTCAGGGTTCCATATGGCTAGGAGACCGAGTAATGGTGTAGTCAAACTATAACACCCTCAAGGTGAACTGCCGATGCATCTCAGGTCAAAGAACCAGACACACTACTGCAGCATCGAGTCAGTCATTGACGAGAAGGTAGACTCCCTAATGACTACTCGAGGTGGTCACGCTCAGTGCCCTCGTTCTCTAACGAGTACCTGTACTCTCGCTCCGGTGTCTCCACACCGTAGACTCAAGACTCATCTACTAAAGAGAAGCGATCGTACACCAACCTTCCGGATCAATCACCATCCTCGTGATGATCCTATGGTCGGGAGCTGTTTATGAGTTAATAATGATTATTCATGTCTTAAATTTTCAACTCTTAAAAATATGAATTATCATTATCATTAACTCAAAGGATGTATCACAGACACTAAATACACAGGTGTGATAGAAAAAATAATCCATTTTATTGATTATAGTTAAAATTATAATTTTACCCCTAGAAGTGTATTACAAGTGTCAGCCAATTCTGGCTTCTAGGGCACATATATCTAACAATATGTGCCCTAGAAGCCAGAATTGGCTGACACTTGTAATACACTTCTAGGGGCAAAATTGTAATTTTGACTAAAAGCAATAAATGGATTATTTTCTATCACATATGTGTATTTAGTGTCTGTGATACATCCTTTGAGTTAATGGTAATGATAATTCATATTTTCAAGAGTTGAAAATTTAAGACATTAATAATCATTATTAACTCATAAATTGCTCCGGACCATAGGATCATCACGAGGATGGTGATTGATCCGGAAGGTTGGTGTACAATTGCTTCTCTTTAGTAGATGAGTCTTGAGTCTATGGTGTGGAGACACCAGAGCGAGAGTACAGGTACTTGTTAGAGAATGAGGGCACTGAGCGTGACCACCTCGAGAGTACAGGTACTTGTTAGGGAGTCTACCTTCTCGTCAACGACTGACTCGATGCTGCAGTAGTGTGTCTGGTTCTTTGATCTGAGATGCATCGGCAGTTCACCTTGAGGGTGTTATAGTTTGACTACACCATTACTCGATCTCCTAGCCATATGGAACCCTGAGGTGTATGTTGGCTATGACATGTTCATTGTAGGAACTGGATTGCATCAAGATGGAATCTATCTACCTCGGTGGTAGAGGAGTAGCCCTATAATGATCATGAGAATCAAGTCCAGAAATCCATGGCCATGGTAGAGTGAAATAATAGAAAGAGTTTCTATTTAGATTTTCACATTGGACTCGAATCGAATGATTACATCATATGATAGAGACTAGGGTTTGACGAGTTCACCTAAACCCTAATCTGATCGGGGCTCAAGATAGAAGAACTGAATCACACAGGTAGCTGCACCAAGAGGTTCGCATTCAGCTCTGATGGGTTGCCACCATATACTGCTAGGTGTCACTGGTGGATTTTGGGAGCAATTAGAATGATTTAGATGATCGATCATTCTAGCTGTTCGAATCAGAAGAGTTCTGATCCATTGAAAGGAGTTTCGATGATGTCGATGATAGAGATCATGACATATCCCATTACCATATAGAACTGAACCTAACTGGGTCACACAAATAAGGGTTTGAATCTGTTGATCATCAATTGAACTGATCTAGTTCAATTGATTTGAATAAGATTCAATTAGGTTCAAGAAAATCGTGCTAGCACTCGATTGAACCTAACATTCTTCTTTTGCTATCGTAAATAAGTTGTCCTGTCTTAGCCAAAGGAGTTTGTGCTCAAACACAGGCCTTCATATGGTCTGACAGGAGGTTGTCCAAGTCAGAAAATGTTGTCTTATTTGTAAAACACTACCAGCCATTTTTGATCACCTGCCATTTCTTGTTCTTTGACTTTGGTCAAAAGTCTACCTTTGACTGGTCAAACATTGACTATTGACACTTTGACTTTTGACCACATGTCATGCACCTATTGGAGAGCTGGTGGGGGCCTGTCCCCCTGCCAGAACCTGGCAAGGAGAAGGGCGCACGCCACCCTAGGCGTGTGCCCAGGTTGGAGGTGCCTAGGAGTCCTTCTTGGACAAGGACTCCATCTCCTTTTTGGATTCCAATTAGAGTTCTTCTAAGAACCAACTTTGACTGGTCTTAGGCGCCCTTTAAGGAGGAATCCAGGGATCTCTATTCCCACCAATCAGATTTAGATCTGATTTCACAAAGGATTGTGATTGGTTGGGAGGAAGAGGAGTTGGATCACACTTAGTCTATAAAAGAGACCCTGCGCCCAACTCAGATTAAAAAGAAAGGCGATAAAAAATAAGAAGGCTGCGCTGCTGCAAAGGACGACTGCTCATCTTCAAAAGAGTTTTGAAGATCCTCCAGATCAGATTCAGATCTAATTTTTGGAGGCGTGATAGAGAAGAAGAGGATCTCCAGATCCAACCCGAGTGGATATCGGTAGAGGCCAGGCGCTTGCGTGGCTAAGATTCAGAACCTTCCGCTACAAACAGGATCATCAATAGGATAATAGGATTACCCAGATCAGGTAAATTAAATTTGATTTAATTTATCTTTTAATTTTATTTTATTAAAATAATAAGAATCAGATCTGAAACATATCAAGATCTGATTGAGATCAAGAGAAAAAATTTTGAAATATATCTCTTGATCTGATCAGATCTGAATGAACCTAGATCGGGAAATCAGGATTTTCCTACAATTGACAAGCTGGTAAAATCCATCATGGATCGGACAATCTCTAATAGAGTCTGATTCCTCCTTTCAGATACACCTTTTCCATTGAGAGAGAATTTCATTCTCTCTTAGATATGTAAGAAACTCACCGAAAAGATATTCTTTTCCTCGGTTAGATCGAACAGTTTTGATACTCTTCCTAGTTTGTTTTTCTACTTTATTTCATAATCGTTTGAATATTTTAAATGAATCCGACTTATGTTTCATTAGATAGACATATCCATATTTGGATAGATCATCTGTGAAAGTAATGAAGTAGAAATATCTACCTCTTGCACTTGTGCTCATTGGTTCACATACATCAGTATGTACTGGACTTAAGAGCTCAGTGGCTCTTTCATCTTTTTCAGTAAAAGATGACTTGATCATTTTACCAAGAAGATAGGATTCACAGATTGGAAGTGATTCACTATCACTAACTTCGAGGATTTTCTCTTGAGTCAACTTGTTTATGCTGTTCTTATTTATATGACCTAGCCTATAGTGCCACAAATAGATATCTGATACACTATCTAATCTAGGATGCTTACTAGTTGAATAGACTATGTTAACAGATTGTGATAGCATATACATACTATTATTCAAATGTCCACAAAAAATAGTAATACCATTCATAATGATATTATAAATTTATTTCTTTATTGATATTTCATAATCATTTTTGGTCAGAGGGCCTATAGAAATAACATTCAAAAAAAAACTGGGATAGAAATGATAATCACTAAGAACAATGGTATGGAATTCTAATACAAGTTTCAGAATTTCTAAAGCTAGAACTAGAACTGATTTTTCATTTTCAACGTTCAGGAACCTTTCACCTTGCTCGAATCTCCTACTGACCTACAACTCCTGCAACGAATTGCAAATATGGTAAGGGCTACCGATATCCAATACCCAGTCAGTAATATCATAAATAGAGAAATTGCAAAAAGTTATCATATAAATACCTTGCCTAGCAACCGCTTGCTTCTTTCTCTGCCTGTTCGGATCTAGAGAGGCAATGTACTAAGGATAGTTTCTCTTTTAGTGCCCCCACTTCTTGCAAAAGAAGCATTCAGCTAGACTCTTATCGAGCTTGATCTTTGTGGTCTGGCCCTGCATAGATGTCCCAGCCTGAACTTGCACCTTCTTAGCTTTCTTCTTCTTGTTCTTCTTTCTTTTCCTAAAGGGCCGAGAACTAGAAGATGAACCTCCTACTATGTTCACTGACTCCTTGTGGAGTTAGTGATCCTTCTCAAAGTTCTAAAGCAACCCTAGTAATCCGTGGTAGTCTACTTCAGGCTTTGTCATTCTAAAATGAGTAAGAAATGGGAGAAAAGACTTGGATAATGAGTTCAGTATTGCATCCTTCCTAAGCTATTTATGCAAGAAAAAGTCAAGCTTGCTCAAACACTCTATCAACTCGATCATGTATAATACATGATCAGTAATAGAGGCACCATCCCGCATCCTGGCATTGAAGATGGCACAACTAGTCTTATGCCTCTCCAAGTCATCGGGTGTACCTAAGAAATCCTCTAACACTTGAAGCATGTCCTTTGACTAAGCCATCTCAAATCTGTGATTAAACTCATCGCTCATAGCAGCCAGCAAAATGCAGCGCACCATGGTCCGATCACTGAGCCACTTCTGATAAGTATCTCTAACTGTTCCACATGCATTGGCAGCTGGCTCCTCAGGTATAGGATCCATTAATACATATGGGATCTGTTCATGCTTCAGGATAATTTTCAACTTTTGGTACCAGCTATCGAAGTTGGATCCCATCAGCTTATCATTATCCAACAATGATCGGAGCAATAGAGAAGTGGCCATATCTGTATAAAGAAAAACCATAACCTAATTAGTAATTGATTCATTAAATCTAAAGATTTAGATTTTAATCAAAAGATTCTCCCACTATTTTATTTGAATTGATAGCCTCTACCTCCAATTCGAGGAATTATCCTAATTCCTTAGTGGATACTACAATCTACATAGACTTCACATGAGCCCAACTTTAGTTAGCCAACCCATATACATCTAAGGATAGGTTCATGATTAATTATTTCTTCAAATAATTTTTAGTAATTAAATTTTGCCCCAGTCTTGAATCAATAGGTTTTGGCCTTCACTAAAAAGGTCCAGTTAGGTCCAACCATTAACATGACCATACTTGGCCCATCAAACCAATGAATGATTAGGTCCAACTTTGGTTGGCCAACCTAACCATAATTTAGAAAGATGCAGCCAAGAAATCACATAATGAGTGATAATTTCATTAGCCGATAAATACCAGGCCTTTGGGCCTCCAATGATTATCCAACTAATGGATCCGTTATCACCCACTTTAATGGGAGGCTATGATCTAGTTATCATAATAACTATCTCATTTTAGGAATCTAATAATTTTAGAAGATTTAATTTAAAGATGAGGGAAGATCAGATGAACCAGCTTGTCATGATCCTCCTACTGATTTAATAATTTTAGAGGATTTAATTTAAAGATGAGGGAAGATCAGATGAACCAGCTTGTCATGATCCTCCCACTGATTTCACCAAGTTAGCTTAAGGGAGACCATTAATAGGCTAGTCTAGGAGCACCTAAATCAGTCAAACTGATTTACCAAGCTGACATGGGTCAGCTTGAATAGTCAAGTGATCCGATCAAAACATAATTTCACCAAGAGATCAAAAAAGTTTGATCAGTGGGAGGGCCTACCAAAGCTTGCCTTAGACACCATCAAAAATGGCCAGATAATCGGACGGTCAATTAAAGACCACTAGTCTGGTTTACCTTAGATACTAACTGATTTAATTAGTTTTAATTAGATCAACCTAACAGTTCGTACTGGACTGCGTAGCCAAGAATCAAGTCCATCTTGGATCTCGTTAAAGACATGGACTTGACCAACTACAACTATTATAATTGATCTATAGAATCCTTGACGTAATCTAAGATAATAATTGATTAGATTTAGTCAATTCTCTAATTAAGTCCATTCTTTAATCTAACCCTAGGTCTAACCCAATTAATGGACCTAATCCCCACTAACCCATGTAATCTAATGTGTTATGATTTGTGTCTTAGGATCTTCAATTCACAATCTTAGATCATAATCAAACAACTTCTTAATTATTAATTAAGTTTTGGGCTAAGGGTTGGGGTTCGGCTTTTCAAAAATGATTTTCATATTTATAAAATATTTTTACAACATGGTTCTATCAATCAAGTTGCATATTTGATTCATAATCAATGTGCAAGTAAAATAAGTATGAAACTACTTTAGATCTAATCTAAATAAGTTCATGCAATTGAAACAATTTCAACTATAATTAATCATAAATTATCTTAGATCAAATCTAATATATTTATGATGATTAAAATTATATTAAAATATTTTTAATCAGATCATAAAAACTCTTAGATCTAATCTAAAATTTTATGATCAATGTTTTAGATCAGCATGTACTAGGACAACCTTTCCACTATAAGGGATAAACCTTATAGTAGGATAACCTTATAGCAGTCCGTACAATCTAAAAATTTTATTTTTAGATCTAAAATTATTTTAAATATATTAAATCATAAATAAAATTAGATCAAATTTAATAAATTTATGATTAGAAGCAGATCAATACGAACTAAGATAACCTTTCCACTGTAAGGGATAAACCTTAAAGTAGGACAACCTAATAACAGTTCGTGTGATCAAAAATTTTAATTTTAGATTTAATAATTAGATTACAAATCAGATCTAATCTAAGAAATAATTTAGACATGCTTAAATAATCATGTAATAAAAAACCTAGGCTCTGATACCAATTGAAGGAACCAGATATAGGATTTTAGGACTAGATCTTGAAACTTTTTTAAGATCAGATAGTGAAAAACTAAAATTAATCAAAATTAATTTTAAATTCTAGAAAATATCTTAGATCTAAGATTTATTACATGATCATGGTGTAAGCACACCAACTGGCATCACCTCGCTCTGAAACCAATTGAAGGAACCATGGTATCGCTCGAATGCCAATCATCCTTGGCACCACAAGCTCCAATACCATGTTGTGGAAACCCCTGATCTTTAGCATGGATCTGAAGGAACCTATAATGTTCTCTATGTGCAGCAAACTATGGATCCTCCATCTAAATCTATGATGGGGTGCCTCCCTCCTTGGGCTTGAGCGAGACGCCCCCCTCTCTAGGGCTTCTTCAAGAATTCTAGGGCATCAACACTAGAGAGAAGAGAGAGTTGAAGGAAGAAAAGATCTGTATTCCATAACATTCTGAATTACTAATACAACCTATGTATTTATACATAGCCATTAGGCCCGACCAAAAAACTCTCCGGGCTAACCCAATACATGAATGTGCTCATCGAGCCCATGTACCCCCATGTCTCCCATGCTCTTATCCTCTGGATTTAAACCCGATCCATACATGAGTTTGCCCCCTTAAGACCTCTTGAACCAGGCCTTAAGACCCCTAGGATAAGTTCCTATCCTAGTCTAAATAGAATCCATGCGTATCTCTGCCTATAAATTGAGCCGGCTCAATCTCAGCACTAAGTCGGCTAACCTGAGACTGGGTCGGCTCAGTTTCAGACTAAGTTGACCTAGTTTTTGTGCCATGCTTGCAATCTCAAATGCGATATTCTGTCTATCCTATGCTCTGAGACTTAGCCAATCCAGTTTTAGACTGAGCCAACTAACCTGCAGAAAAGCTCTTCTCTAAAGTCTTGATTCCTTAGCTTTGGTTTCTTGCACCATCTTGAATTTCAGGTATCTGAAGCACCAATCAAGCCTCTGAAATCTTCGAAGCCAACACTCTAGCTCCTCCCATGGCCTCCCAAGACTTGGAAGCACCATCAATCATCACAATCTCCACCTTGGTTCCCCAAGCCTTGGCTAATCCCTCGATAATGCACTCCTGCACGATGCTACTGTCGATGTGCACTCTGACAGCACCTATGCAAACATCACCTTCGCCAATCCTCTTTAGCTATTGTGCACCTTTGAGGCCTTTGGGATAACCACCTCCACCGTTGAAGACCTGTGCTTGCTTCCTGGCACCATTCTAAAATTGTAGGATCCCTTCTGCTTAGCAGTTGCATCACTTTCTCTGGACTTTTTTGAAGAATCTACAGCATTTCTGCACCAGCACATGCTATACCATCTGAAATGATCTCCTCAGTGCTATGCCTGTCCACCTACACATGCCGCTCCATCTGAAACTATGCATCACTAGCATTGACCCTCAACTCTAAACTCATGCAGAATTTTCTCTCCACTTGTGAAGCCACCACTATAGAACTCCACCTATATCTGAAGTCCACCTGATATCATAGAAGTTGACTCTATCATCGAGTTCCTCGAGGCAAACCATTCAATGCTATACTGTTGAGCCTGCCACTGCACCTCGAACACCATCATTGCCCCTTCAAACCCTCCACACTTTGTGGCCCTCTTCGAAGCCATCTTGGATACCTCCGTAACCCGTGGATACCTCCAAAATCCAAGAGCTCATCTAACTCTTCTAAATACAGTGACTGAACCCTTGAAAATTCCATCATAGTCATTCTCTTCTGCCCTTACACCAACCATCGCTTCAGTTGCGCCCGAAGAAACTATAGCTCAAATCCTGTCCTAGGCTCAGACCCACCTACCTTATCTTGAGGCTCCTGAGACTCTATGATTCTTTCTGAGACCTACTCTCGATCTTCCTTAGATGCCTCTTGACACTCTCTGCTGAGATACCTCCCTCAACTACTACACCACCGAGCCTCTCTCAATCCCATGCCTTCAGGATAGCACTCCTGCAGCACTCCAGTGCTTTTTGACTCATCTCGACACTACCTCCTCATAGGTATTGGGATCCTCTCTTGCTATACACAAACCATCCTCCATTGAACTGCGACTCTCTCTGATGCTCCTATAGAAGAAACTTGATCCAGGACACTCTCGACTCCCTGAGACATTCTGGCTCTCTCCGAGACCTCTTGGCTCTCCCCGAGACCTACTCCTGATCTCATTGAGATGCCCCTAACACTCCCTGAGACCTTTTGGCTCTTCTTGAGACCTGCATTCGATCTTCCTGAGATGCCCCTAACACCATCTACTAAGATACCTTCCTTGACTGCTGCACCACCGAGCCTCTCTCATCCCTGTGCCTTTAGGAAAGTGCTACTATAGCACTCCAGCACTCCCTAGTCTTGTCTTTGCACCGCTCTACGGTCGCCCAACCCTAACCTACTGGAACTTCATGGATCATCCATCTTCATCGCTCCCAAGGCTTCGTAAATCCATACTTTGGTCGAACTATTGAATGCACCCTTGACTACTTTCCCACCTTCCTACAATCGAAGGATGTATAGTTGCTTCTTCAGCCTTCCTTTGATCATTACTCCTTGAAAAATCTCTCTTCAGTAGTCCCACACTGCCCATCTTCTTAGAGAACCCTGATGCTCTCTGCTGAGATACCTCCCTTGGTTGCTACACTATCGAGCCTCTCTCAGTCCCAAATTTTTAGAAAAATGCTACTACAGAGCTCCCTGCCTATCACATTACCATCATACACTCCGACCATTTTCTTTCAAGATCGATCAGTAAATCATGCACCCAATCCTTCCATCCCAAAAAAATTTCTTCCTATTAATCCTCTCAACCACCACCTTCAACCCGCTGTTCTCGATTAGCCAAACCATAGCAACAACAAAAATAGAGCTGAGATATACCCTAGAATTCTTGTTCAGATTTTTGATTTCATCTCGAACGACTTCTCCTTCCCTTCCATGCACCATTAGGCTCTGATACCAAATGTAAGCACACCAACTGGCATCACCTCGCTTTGATATCAATTGAAGGAACCATGGTATCGCTCAAATGCCAATCATCCTTGGCATCACAAGCCTCAATACCATGTTGCAAAAGCTCCTAATCTTTAGCATGGATCTGAAGAAACCTATGACATTCTCTATAGGCAGTAAACTATCGATCCTCCACCTGGATCTGTGATGGGGTACCTCTCTCCTTGGGCTTGAGGGAGACACCCCCCTCTCTAGGGCTTCTTCAAGAATCCTAGGGTGGCAACTCTAGAGAGAAGAGAAGAAGAGAGAGTTGAAGGAAGAAAAGATCTATATTCCACAGTATTTTGAAATCCTAATACAACCTATGTATTTATACATAGCCATTAGGTCCGACCAAAAAAGTTTTTGGGCTAACCCAATATATGAAAGCACTCATCGAGCCCATGTACCCATGTCTCCCATTCTCTCATCTCCTAAATCTAAATTCAATCTATACATGAGTTAGCCCCCTTAAAACCTCTTAAACCAAGCCTTAAGACCCCTAGGATAAGTTCCTATCCTAGTCCAAATAGAACCCATGCATAACTCTGCCCGTAGACTGAGTCGGCTCAGTCTCAGCACTGAGTTGGCTAACCTGAGACTAGGTCAGCTCAGTTTCAGACTAAGCCAGCTCAGTTTCTGTGCCGTGCCTGCAATCCTGAATGTGACCTTCTATTTGTCCTATGCTCTGAGACTTAGCCAATCTAGTTTTAGATTGAGCCGGCTAACCTATAAAAAAGCTCTTCTTTACAGTCTTGATTCTCCGACTTTGATTTCTTGCTCCACCTTGAATTCTAGGTATCTGAAGCACCAACCAAGCCTCTAGAATCTCCGAAGCCAACACCCTGGCTCCTCCCATGGCCTTCCAAGGCTTGGGAGCACCATCAATCCTCACACATGGCATGTTATTAAATTAAAAATTAAAAATCTAAAAAAGAAACTAAAATATGTTGATCACATCAACATGTATATACACTACATCTAATATAGGTATGAAAATAATAGATTAGATCTATTACCTATGCAAGTTAGATATTCTAACTTGCTGATCCAGGCTTGAGGATGATGTCATGAGCCACACACTCATTCAGCCTCTAGGAGTCATCCACAGGAGCCCATGAACCATGATCAGAAGTTCGATGCATGAAATCAGCATAGTATGCTAGTATTATGCTGATCCTTCTTTGACAATCGATCTGGAACCACTTTCTTTAAATCTTGAACTCTCCAATTTTCAGAAGGAAGGAGAAGAGATTTTGAACCTGAGACACCTCTCAAAAATCTCTAAAGAAGGAGGAAAAGATCAAAAAAAAAATCTTAGAAGAAGAACCCTTCTTCTTCTTCTTTGTTCTCTTACCTAGACACCTAGATTGGTGTCTATAAAATCCCCATGCCCCAATACTCTTTCTCCTTGATTTCCACACACACCAAAGTGTTGGAAATATGTGCTCTTCCCACATGGATCGGTGTGACTGTCAGTGATTAGCCAAGTAACAAGAAAGTACTTTTTATAGATCTCTATAGAAGCACGATCAAATAAATCAAGGAATAGAGAAGAAGAGAGGAAGAGATTTTCAAGAAAAAAGAGCTTTTATTCAGTATATTTTAGCACATTTACAATCTTGACCTATTTTTAATATATATACTTTACAAAGGGTCAAGCCTAAGCTTATAAAAAAACTCTCCAAATCCAAACAACCCACGTACATAAAATAATAATCCATGAAAATTGCGCCAGCCCAGTTTTAGACTGAGCCGGCTAACCTACGACTGGGTCGGCTCAGTCTCAGACTAAGCCATCCTAGTTGTGTACCATGCCAACAGTCCAAAAATACTGCTCTCTATCTAAATTTTTCTCTGAGACCTAGTCGACTCAGTCCTGGATTGAGCCGACCTAGTTTCCAACTGAGCCGGATCAGTCTCAGAGTGAGTCGGCCCAATTTCTGAACTTTACTATTGAGATTGATTTTTCTTTCGGCTCGCTCCCATCTTTTCATGACCTATCTTTTCATATTTTCAAGACTTGGGAGTGCCACTTCTGAGCTCACATTCTCCATCTTGGTGCTTCCAAGTTCTTATGAACTTATCTCTTCTCAATAGACCCATCCGTACCATACATCTCTGAAAGCTATCTCAAGGGAGTATCTTCGTAAGTGCATTGGATTGATTCTCCTTGATATGGACCTTTATCAATTCTACTTCACCTTCCTCCACCAACTCTCTGATCCTATGGTATATCACGTCTATATGCTTTGTGCATGTATGATAGACTAGGTTCTGTGCCAACAACAGAGCACTTTGACTATCACTGAATAGTATGACCTTGCTCTACTCCACCCCCAACTCATCAATCTGCCTCCTAAGTCAAAGGGCTTTCTTTGCAGCCTCTGTTATCTCAATGTACTTGACCTCTATGGTAGACAAGGCCATGATTGACTGAAGGGTTGATCTCCAAGACACCGATCCATCATATACGTAGAAGAAATATCCAGTAGTAGACCTCCTTATATCAAGATTATCAGCATAATTTATATCAACAAACCCTTTCAGAGGACCTGAACCTTTACACATCTTCACAGATTTTTCTCCAAATCCTTCTGACTGCCCACCAAACACCAAATCATAATCCCTTATTCCATGCAGATATATTAATATCCATTTCAATGCTTTCTAGTGTTCCTTATTAGGGTTAGCCATGTATCTACTAACCATGCTCACAGCATAGTATACATCACACTACCTACAGCATTTGCATAAGAAACTCATTCCATGTACTCTCTCTCCTTTTATGACTGGGGGCACTATAACTTGGAGAGAGACATATGGTTCGACAATGGCGTCTCTGTAGGTTTGGTCTTCTCCATCCTAAATCTCTCCAGAATCTTCTGGGCATATTTTTCTTGTGCCAAATGGAGCACTCTTTTGCACCTATCTCTGCAAATCTCTATTCCAAGAATTTTCTTAGCTAGACCCAAATCTTTCATCTCAAATTTAGATGATAATATCTTTTTCAACCTTTTCACAGCATCCATGCTTCTACTGGCTATGAGCATATTATCTACATATAATAATAGGTACAGGGCATCCTCTTCATCTACATCCTTGACGTGACACAATAATCATGTTCACATCTGCTGAAACTCAGGCTCAAGAAAAAGCTATCAAACCTTCGATACCATTGATGAGGGGATTGTTTTAAGCCATACAAAGACTTCTTAAGTAAACATATCTTTTCTTCCTATCCCATCTCCATGAAACCATCTGGCTGCTTCATGTAGATCTTTTCCTCCAAAGTCGCATGAAGGAAGGCCGTCTTCACGTCCATCTATTTCAATTCCATGTTGTGCCACTAGTGACAGCAAAACTCAAATAGATGTATGACGCACCATAGGAGAAAAAATTTCTATGTAGTCAATCCCTTTCCTTTGTGAGTATCCCTTTGCTACCAACCTTGCTTTGAATCTGACTCTATCTTGTTCTGAAGGTGCTTCTTTCTTTATGAACACCCACTTTGAGTCAATAGGTCGAGCACCCTCTGGAAGATCCACCAGCTATCATATCTGATTCTTCTCAAGTGATTCCATCTCCTCTATCATGGCCAGCATCCATGAATCATGATCCTCACTCTCCATGGCCTCTGCATAATTCTCTAGATCTCCATTAGTAGTGATAAGTGCATAGGAGATAACCTCATCAATGCCATATCTGATCGGTCTCCTAATAGTATGCTGGGACTTATGCAAAGCCACTCCCATTGGCACATCTCTGCTTGATGTCTGTGGCTGCTCCTGTATATCTGTCTGAACTATCGGCCTTTCATACTGATTTTCAATCTGAGATAATACTTTTTTGCCCAGCTCCACCTTAACTGGAATACTCCTGTAAGTGGATGTAACTTGCATGCCATCATTCTCTGACTGGCCATCGCTGTTCACCTTTGTTTTTCTAGTTTCATCTATCCTAGACCTCCTCAAGATGCTCTTCTCATCAAAGATAATGTTCCTACTGATCACTGACTTCTGTGCCTGAGAGTCCCATAATAGGTACCCCTTGACTCTTTGAGGATATCCTATGAATGTCATCTTTTGAGATTTTGGATCGAATTTGCTCCTCTCGGTTGCCTTCATATGTGCATAGGCTATGCAATCAAAGACTTTCAGATGGCCAAGCTCCACCTTCTTTCCACTCCAGATCTCTTCTAGAATACCTCCATTCAGCTTATAATGAGGAGACCTGTTCATAAGAAAATAAGAAAAAAATTAGAAAATTACCCCAAAAGAATTTTGGGAGTGATGTCTGCAGCCTCAAACTCCATGCCTTCTCAATCAATGTCCGGTTCATCCTCTCCATGACACCATTCTGCTGGGGAGTCATCCTCATCGTGTAATGGCATTTGATGCCATTTTTCTTATAGTACCTCCTAAACTCTAGGCTAGTATACTCTCCTCCATTGTCTGACCTCAAATACTTTACCTATCTCCCTAACTTCTTCTTTACTTCAGCTCTCTAGGCTCTAAATCGGACAAACATCTCTAATTTTTCTCGAATTAGATAAACTCACACCGTTCTTGAGAAATCATCAATGAAAGTAATAAAGTATTTTGCCCCACCTCTAGCTGATACAGGAGCTGATCCCCACACATCCGAGTGCACTAAATCTAGCACTCCCTCGCTGCACTTGGTAGTTCTGGCAAACTTCATCCTATACTATTTGCCAAAGATACATGGCTCACAAAGATCTGTGCCCTCCTTCTTCAGGGTTGGGATCATACCTCTTCTGCTTAGTTTTATGAGCCCACGATCACTCATATGATCGATCCGATAGTGCCACAGTCGATATAAAATCTGCTCCTCCTGTGCTGCTGCTAGCACCTCTGTACTATCGTTTACCACTGAGCCTTCCATTTTGTAAAGATTGTTGCTCAATCTTCTACCTCTCATCACCACCAAAGCTCCCTTAAAAATTTTCAAACATCCACTCCCAGCTTGGCTACTAAAAGCATAACCTTGCTCATCCAAGTAGCCTAAAGAAATCAAATTCTTTTTTAACTTTGGTACATGCCTGACATTTGATAATGTACGAATGATCCCATCGTACATCCTCACCCTGATAGAGCCAATTTTAACTACTTTGCACGGATGATCATCTCCAAGGCTGACACTTCCACCATCAGCTTTCTAGTAGGTAGCAAACCACTTTTGATGAGAAGTATAGTGGTGCGAGCATGCTGAATCTAATATCCACATAGTATTACACTCTATGGATCCATCTGATACAACTAGCAGATCTTCTCCACTACTCATAGAAGCTGTATCATCTCCCTTACTGGTCTTTCCTTTTTTTGATCTCAAAAGAGGACAATCTCTTCTCAGGTGTCCAGACTGATGACATTTATAACATTTCAATGTCATCTTCCTCTGATCGTGAGACTTTGATCTGTCCTTGGATTCCCTCTTGTCTTCTTTTTTGATCTTCCCTATCTTTCGTTCACAGCCAAGATCTCAGACTTAGGGTCTCCCTTGCAAATCTTTTTTCTTTGCTTATTTGATCTGAGCACACCAACAACCTCTTCATAGTTTAGGGTCCCCTTCCCATAAACTAAAGTTGTTATGAGACCATCATATGAACTTGGGAGAGAACATAATAGCAGCAATGCCCGATCCTCCTCATCGATCTTCATATCCAAACTCATCACCTTAGAACACAGCTGATTGAACCTTTGGATATGTGCAACAAGATCTCTGCCTTCGAGCATCCTTAGGCTATATAGCTATTTCTTTAACCATAGCTTGTTCATCATGTTCTTCCTCATTTATGTGTTCTCCAATATCTCTTAGAGCCTCTTTGCCGTAATCTCTGTGCAAACCTCAGGCAAAATCTGATCGACCAAGCATATCCGGATTGTGCTAAAGACAATTTTCTCAAACTCTTCCCAATCCTCAGCACTGATCTTTTTCGGCCTTTCTTTTGTCAAGACCTTGTAGATCCTTTGCTGAACCAACAAATTTTTTACTCTTTGCTGCCATAGGATAAAGTTTTTCTTATCATCAAACTTCTCAAAATCCACCTTGAATCCACTTGATCCCATGACTTCAAACAAGTTAAGAATAGATCCCTAACACCCTTCATGATCACACACCAGTAAAACTATCCTTCATAGAAGATCTAACTAGCCCTAGATCCTCTTTCCAAATTTCTGTATCATCGTTCCTCCATATAAACAATCTCCACCTCAATCTAGAGACAACCACAAAGTAAACTAAAAGTTTTTAGGATAAAACCTGATGCAACAGATCTTGGATGTAGTAAACCCTAGGTGTCTTCCTTCCTTCCATGCAACACCACTCTGATACCAAATGTTGAAAATATGCACTCTTCCCATACGGGTCGACGTGGCTGCCGGTGATTAGCCAAGTAATAAGAAAGTACTTTTTAGAGATCTCTGTGGAAGCACAATCAAATAAATCAAGGAATAGAAAAAAAGAGAGGAAGAGATTTTTGAGAGAAAAGAGCTTTTATTTAGTATATTTTAGTACATTTACAACCTTGACCTGTTTCTAGTATATATACTTTACAAAGAGTCAAGTCCAAGCTAATAGAAAAATTTTTCAAACCCAAATAATCTACGTACATAAAATAATAACTCATAAAAATTGAGCTGACCCAATTTCAAACTAAGCCGACTAACCTACGACTAGGTCGGCTCAGTCCCAGATTTAGCCGACCTAGTTGTGTACCGTACGAATAGCCTAAAAATGCTGCTCTCTATCTAGATTTTTCTTTAAGATTTAACCGACCCAATTTTGGACTGAGCTGACCTAGTTTTCAACTGAGCTGGCTCAATCTCAGAGTGAGCCGACCTAATTTCTGAACTTTACTATTGAGACTGATTCTTCTTCCGACTCGTTCATGTCTTTTCATGATCTATCTTCTCATATTTTTAAGACTTGGGAGTGCCACTTCTAAGCTCACACAAAGGTCTATCAATGGTCTAGAATATATCTAACAATTAGTTCAAAATTCATCTTATATAGAGAGATATAGAGGAGTCCTTGTCTAGGTGAAATACCTAGACAAGAAATGTCCAAAATGGGCAAGACAAGAGGCACCCAACTCTTGGACGCCCCCTCCTTCTTTTCTACTGTGGACTATCAGGTTTTGTCATACAAAAATCCCTCTAAAAGCCATAAAAATCCTAAAAAAAATTTGGATGGAATCGGTGCACTATAGGAAGAGTTTTGGTTTCCTAAAATTCTATCTCATAGAATTTGAAATCAAAACCAATTCCTACTTTGACATGGTCCACACTTAATTTACCATGTAAGAAAGAAAGAGAAGGACTTTGGGACGTGGTGGGCTTCTCTTAGGCATCAAGAATTCATGCAAAATCAAAGGGTGCGTGAAGGGTGGGCATTGGGACTAAGGTGGCGCAAGGAGGGAAGTTCCAAGTCTTACTATGATTCTTATTTTGACTTGGTACAACATGATTTCTCAAACCAGAATTAATTCAATCCAATTAAATTAAATCCTAAACTAATTAAGAATTTAATTAAATTAGATTAAATTAGATTTAATTCTAATTTAATTTTTTAATTAAAATAGAAAATTATGTTGACCAAAGTCCTAGTTGAATTAGGACTAGTTCTTTCTTGCACTTGGCTTATCCAATAAATCAATCGAACTTGATCCAATCAAGCCCAAACCAAATTTAATTAAATTATATTTAATTAGACTTAATCTTAATTCTTTTATTTAATCAAATTAAGTCAATTAGCAATTTAATTGCTAATCGATTCTCCTCCAACACTTGTACTAGGTTAAACATCAATCATATTGATCATTTAATCCTAGAACGATTCTTAATCATAGATCAACCATCCGATCAGATCGTAAGCTCTAATGTATGTGATCTCATAGGTCCAAACCTAAGCTAGTAGTATATAAAATTTTTTTTGTACCAATCAAAGTGACTAACTAGCAACGATATCCGATGGTCGGATAGGTCGAATGTGTAGAATACCATCCTTAGAACCCATGTGGATATAGTTTTCATATAATTCATCTCTTGATCAAAATGCTCGTAGGATACCTCAGAGTTCAATTGTCAACTTTGATAAGATTGTCCACATTATATTTTAAAATATCAAATCCATCTGATGGATTATCCTGGCTAAGATTTTGCTATATTGAAATACAGTGATACATTTTTCTCGAACTCTTGGAGTGATCAATTTCATTTTGATCACACAGCAACTTCGTAAGTACTTTGTACCCAGAAGCCTTCCATTACTGAATTAGAAATTCAGTTAGTCCGATACCCAAGCACAGTGAGTTGCTTGCAAGTCACTGAGATGATCTCAGATCTAAGGGACACTTATATCCATATCCCATTAGAGACATCCTCGACAGAAGAATGCTCTAGAGTTGGTCACGTTCAATGATGATGTACCCATAATCTCACCTGTATGCCATATCAGTGTCTCCACACTTCTTGATTAAGAGGACAACCAACTTATTTGGCATATAGCGACCTATGCTCGATAGATGCTGTCATCCTATTTAATAGCCTATCATTTGGTCATGAACTGATTTAAGGACTAATCGATAAATTCTCTCTTTATCAAAACTAAATAGTCCTAAGAACTTCATCACAAAAATGAAGTTCGTTAGAAGATGAAGACTTGTGATGAAAAACATGCCAAAGTATTTTATTTATCAATGATCAATTACATATAAAAAGTAGCTCAATCGTTAACATGCTAATGATTGGTTTTTAGGACATAATTCCCAACATGAGGCACATTTTGATCGTGCTAAAAGCTATCTCTTCAAGTTTCTTCCAATCTTTAACAAAAATCTTTTTCATTCTTTTCCAAGTTAAGATGTTGTAGATTCTATTCTGTACCAACAAATTCTTCATCCTTTGCTGTCAAAGGGTGAAGTTTTTCTTGCCGTTGAACTTTCCAAAGTCCACTTTAATGATACTCGATGCCATCCCAACTAGATTTCTAATAACCAAACACAAAAATAGAAGATAGTGTTCAAAGAAATCTGTTCTGCATCTTATCATAATTTCTAATGAAGCTTTGATCTTTTCTCCATCAGATCTAACACCAGAACTTTGATACCAATCTATTGGAAATAATCCTTGCTACTTAATGGTTGCAGAAATAGCAACAAGAATCCGAGGAAAGAGATGACATCGTTCTATCAAATGCTAGCAAATCCTAGGGCATGAAGAAGAAGAAGAGAGGAACAGAGAGATTTTCAGAGAGAAAAGGGCTTGTATTCTTGCATTCAATTTATTATTTACAAACTCAATACAGAGTATATATATATATATACCTGGTTAAAGTGATCCAATCCAAAAATCTCTCCTTGCTAACCTAATGTGATGCACTCCTCGAGCCCATGTACATCCATGTCTCATATGCATACACCTATTAGACTAATTCAAGTCCAATCCATAGGTTTGCCCTTAGGATTAAATCCAATCCTAGGCCAGAATAGAAATCATGTACTATTCTATTTGCCACTTAAGTCGGCTTGACCGTAATGTCTCCTGCGAGAGTCTGAATCATCGCTCTCTGCTCTATTGCTCGGGTCAGCTCTCTCAAGATTCGAGCTGGCTCGACAGACATGACTATCTTCTATTTTGCAGCTCGAGCTGGCTCTCTTAGAAATCAAGCCAACCCTTCCAGCATGTCAGTTCGATATGCCTTTTGACCTTCTGCTCGAGCTGGCTCTATTAGGATCTGAGTCGGCTCAACTTCTGCTTGGGCTAGCTCTGATAGGAATTGAGCCAGCTCGACCGAAGCATTGACTGAAGCTCTTCAATAGTTAGTTTCATTCACTCCTTGGCCTCTCTCCACCTGCTTTCAAGGCTTGATAGCACCATACTTGAGCTCACACAGGTCGGGTCCGATTATCTATTTATTAAACATGATAGGTACAGGTTGTAGATTCTAATCCATTTAATAAATAGGTCTGGTTCAGGTTTATCATTTTTTGAGCCAACCTATATCTGACCTGACTCATTTATGATTAATCCGATCCAATTGTCACCCCTAGTTGTTTCCTCTGGAAGACACATGTTCTCAAGAAATCCACATCGAAGACCAAAAAGAAAGCTATAATGGCCACTTGGAGTGATAGTGATGATTTAAGCTCTAATGAAAAAATCCAAGAGGTGGCTAATCTCCATCTCATGGGATAAGAAGAAAAGATAATTTTTGAGATAAAGTTTGGATTCATTTTTGATGAATTTCATGATATATTTGATGATCTTTTAGATGAATTGAAGAAATTTGGATTGAAAAATAAAGATCTCAAAAAATCTAATTATTGGGGGTAAAATGGCTCCCATCAAAATCTAATAATGTCTGACCTTGGTACAATGCCATTCGAAGTCATGACGGTCAGGTACGAGCTTCAATCAAGTCGATCTCCTAGTCTAGATGAATTCTAGAAGATCAGCCTCCAAATGCAACTATGCTCATAGCTTCAACTGAAGGCAGCTCATCCCAAAAATAACAATAACCTCTGCCAATGCCCAATTTGTGTGTTGGCCGAGCTCCTTTACTTTAATACTCCAACTCTATCCCATGAGTGGCAGACCTTACCAAGGTCACACCATGGAGCTCGGCTAGACAAGCTTGAGCTGGCAAAAGAAACTCATCATCCGTTTGACTTCGATCATTAGTTTGGGACAAGTAGTGACCATCTTACAAGCACTAAACCTCAGTGCTATCTAATCCCGACTTTGGGTCGACTTTGAGCACTGAAGAAAAAATTCTATTTTTTGAATCAGATCCGTTTAAATATGATTTGATCAAGAGAAATATTTTTAAAATTTTTTCTCTTAGATCTAAATCAGATCTAAGACTTTTTAGATCTAATTTTATGGATCTAATAAAATAAAATAAAAATAAATTAAATATAATTTAATTTGTATATTATTATTGGATAATCCTATTATCCTGTGATGATCCTACTGTTTGTCTGAGGTTCTGGATGTAGCCATGCAATCGCCTAGCCTCTACCGATATCCACTCAGACAGAATCTAGAGATCTCCTCCTTCTCAATCTATCTTCCAAAGATCAGATCTTGAAGGTCTTCAAAACAACTTTTGAAGATCTGGTGTCGTTTCTTGCAACAGTGCCGCCTTTTTCCTTTCTTGTCGCCTCTCTTGCTTGGATCGCACCAAACTGAAGCCTAAAAACCTTTCGGGCATGGAGAGGAGAGAGAGAATCAGAGGTAGGCATGGAGAAGAGGGGAGAGGGGCTATATGGCATGGGCAAGGGACCAAGCATCATAATCCTAGGCGCAGATAGGGTTTATATAGATCCTGCTGCGCCATGGAGTGCCACATCATCCCAGCCAATCACGGCTCTCTATGCAATTAGATCTAAATTTGATTGGTGGGATGACATCATCTAATCCAATCAAATTAGAGTCCCTCACAAACCTTCTTAGGTGGTGCCAAGACTAGTCAAAGATGAGTCTTTGGTGCGACATAAGTTGAATGCATCAAGTAACTGGAGTCCCATCCTTATGGGACTCCAAACTCTATCCTCTTTGGGTGCACGCCTCCCTAGGCATGTGCCCCCTCCCTTTCCTACTTTTAGTAGGGGGACAAAGATCAAAACTCTCTTCTATGGGTGCATGACACATTAGCAGATGTCTAAGTATCAAAGGTCAACGTTTCACCAAAGTCAAAACATAAGATTTAGTAGGTGATGGAAAATGGCAGGTGTTGTCTCATTTATCTCATAAATTAAGATAATCCTTTTCTAACCTAGACAAGCTCCAGTCAGATCAAGTAAAGATTTCTGAGTGAGCCCAAACATATTTGGCTTAATCGAAATAACTTTTAATGATTGTTAAAGAAGAATATTAGGCTCAATTGTGTGCTAGCATGATTTTTTGAACCTAATTGAAGCTTATTCAAATCAATTGAACTGGGTTAGTCCAATTGATGATATCTAGATTCAAACCCTTGTTTGTGTGATCCAGTTAGATTCAATTTTGTATGGATAATGGGATATGTCATGATCTCTATCATCGACATCATCAAAACATCCTTTCGATGGATCAGAACTCTTTCTGATTTCGAACAGCTAGAATGATCGATCATCTAAATCATTCTAATTGCTTTCCCAAAATCCACCAGTGACACCTAGCAGTATATATGGTGGCAACCCATCAGAGCTGAATGCGAACCTCTTGGTGCAGCTACCTGTGTGATTAAGTTCTTCTATCTTGAGCCCCGATCAGATTAGGGTTAAGGTGAACTCGTCAAACCCTAGTCTCTGTCATATGATCATAATCATTCGATCATTCGATTCGAGTCCAATGTGAAAATCTAAATAGAAACTCTTTCTATTATTTCACTCTGCCATGGCCATGGACTTCTGGACTTGATTCTCATGATCATCATAGGGCTGCTCCTCTACCACCGAGGTAGATAGATCCCATCTTGATGCAATCCAGTTCCTACAATGAACATGCTATAGCCAACATACACCTCAGGATTTCGATATGGCTAGGAGACCGAGTAATGGTGTAGTCAAACTATAACACCCTCAAGGTGAACTGCCGATGCACCTTAGGTCAAAGAACCAGACACACCACTATGCAGTTTCGAGTCAGTCATTGACGAGAAGGTAGACTTCCTAATGACTACTCGAGGTGGTCACGCTCAGTGCCCTCGTTCTTCTAACGAGTACCTATACTCTCGCTCCGGTGTCTCCACACCGTAGACTCAAGACTCATCTACTAAAGAGAAGTGATCGTACACCAACCTTCCGGATCAATCACCATCCTCGTGATGATCCTATGGTCGGGAGCATTTTATGAGTTAATAATGATTATTCATGTCTTAAATTTTCAACTCTTGAAAATATGAATTATCATTACCATTAACTCAAAGGGATGTATCACAGACACTTTAAATACACACTGTGATAGAAAATAACTCATTTTATTGATTATAGTCAAAATTATAATTTTGCCCCTAGAAGTGTATTACAAGTGTCAGCCAATTCTGGCTTCCAGGGCACATATATCTAACAATCTCCCACTTGTCCTAAAGCCAATTGGCTACAAGTCTAAGTCCCATCTTCTCAAGGTGGGCTTCGATCTTCTGCTAGCCCAATGGCTTTGTAAGTGGGTCTGCCACATTATCTGTGGAGTTCGACTCTCTTAACCTTGACGTAACTTTTCTCGAGATAATCATGGATGAGATGGTATCACCGCTCGATGTGCTTGGATTTTTGGTGAGATCTTGGCTCTTTAGCAAGGGCTGTGGTGCCATTATTGTCGCAGTATAGAGAAATGACATCCGATGGCATCACTCCGATCTCTATGACAAATTTTTTGTACCAGAATGCCTCCTTCGTAGCTTTTGATGCAGCGATGTACTTAGCTTCCATGGTAGAATCTGCTATCACTATCTGCTTTGAACTCTTCCAACTAATAGCACCACCATTACACACAAACAGACTCCCAGATGTTGACTTTCGATCATTTATATTGGACATAAAATCCGAGTCTATAAACTCTGGACTTGGAGTTCTCCATTATCAAAAATCAACAACATATCCTTAGTTCTTCTCAAGTACTTAAGGATACATTTCACAGAAGTCTAGTATTCTTCATCTAAATTTGACTGATATCTACTCATGACACTCACAGTATGGGCTATATCAGGTCGTGTATACATAGCATGGCATACATGAGGCTCCCTATTGCAGAAGCATAAGGGATCTTGCTCATGCATTCTATTTCCTCAGGTGTGCTAGGGCACATCTTCTTGGAAAGATGAATACCATGTCTGAAGGGTATTAAATCCCCTTCTTAGAGTTTTTCCATACTAAACCTCTTTAGTACTTCCTCTATGTACATCTTCTGTGAAAGTCCTAGCATCCTATTCGGTCTATCCCTATAGACCTTAATTCCTAGAATAAAGGATGCTTCACCTAGGTCTTTCATGGAGAATTCCTTTGGACAACCATATTTTGACTGATGGTCAACATGGGAATATCATTCCCAATAAGGAGGATGTCATCCACGTACAATACGAGGAAGACAACAGCGCTCCCACTGACCCTTTTTGAAACACACATGGTTCCTCTTCATTTTTGATGAAAACCAAATTTTTGATCACATCATTGAAATGAGTGTTCCAGCTCCGAGATGCTTGCTTAAGTCCATATATGGACCTTTGCAGCTTGCAAACCTTGTGATCAGTATCACTGGATGTGAAACCTAGCGGCTGTTTCCATATAGATATCTTCCTCAAGATATCCATTTAAGAATGCCATTTTTCACGTCCATTTGCCATATTTCATAATCGAAATAGGCTGCAACAGCAAGCAATGTGCGGATGGATTTTAGCATAGCTACTGGGGAAAAGGTATCCTGATAGTCAATGCCTTCACGTTGACTATAACCTTTTGCCACTAAGTCTAGCCTTGAATGTCTCCACATTTCCCATCTGCACCAATCTTTCTCTTGAAGATCCATTTACACCCAATAGGTACTATACCTTCTGGTGGATCTACCAAGGTCCAGACTTGGTTTGAGTGCATCGAGTCAATTTCTGACTTCATTGCCTCTAAGCCATTTCTCGGAGTCGATATCTGATATCGCCTCGTTGTATAGGTTTTGGGATCATCACCATGAGCACCATTACCTATGAGGAACATTTTCTCTACTTCCTCTGAAATAATACCTAAGTATCTTCTCAGGGGGACGGAAAACTCTTTTCCGATCTACGAGGTGGAGGAGGTAGTGTTCTTATTGGCTCAACCTGATTTGGTTCCACTTGGTCCTTAGCTCGTTGCTACTTGTGAGACTTTCTCATCAAGCTTAATCTGCTTTCCAATGCCGCTATCTTGAATAAACTATTTTTTCAAGAAAGATGGCATGTCGACTCACAATCACATTGTGGTCTTCTGGAATGTAGAAATAGTATCCTAATGACTCTTTAGGATATCCTATGAATCGAGCTCTAAAGGACCTAAACTCTAACTTGTCCGCTTGTTGTCTTTTGACATGAGCCGGACAACCCCAAATTCTGAGATGACTCAGACTTGGTTTCTTACCATGCCATATCTCATACGGTGTGGTAGGAACGGTTTTAGAAGGAAACCCTATTCAGTAATATAGATTGAAGTTAACAAATGAAGTGTCCCCAAAGAAAATCAGGGAGGTCTGTGAAGCTCATCATGGATCGAACCATATCCTAATAGGAGTCCGATTTCTCCATTCTGAAACCCCGTTGAGTTGAGGTGTTCCTGGTGGAGTCCATTGAGAGACTATGCCATTTTCCTTAAGATAGTCTAGGAATTTTCCGGCTAAGGTATTCACCTCCTCGATCTGATCGAAGAACCTTAATGGGTTTTTCAGTTTGTTTTTCTACTTCATGTCTGAATTCTTTGAACTTTTCAAAAGCTTCAGACTTGTGTCTCATAAGATACACATACCCATACCTAGACAGATCATCGGTAAAGGTAATGAAGTAGACAAAATTGCCTCTAGCCGGCACATCAAATGGGCCGCACACATCAGTATGTACTAGGGCAAGGAGATCTGTGGCCCTTTCCCCATGTCCAACAAAAGGGAGTTTAGTCATTTTGCCTTGAAGACAAGATTCACAAGTTGGATATGACTCGAAAAGTCAATGGACTCAATAGCCCAATTTTTCTCCAATTTGTTAATCCTATCTTCTGCTATATGACCTAATCTTAGGTGCCATAGATATCTATCGTTTGGACTATCCCTAGGTCGTTTTGTTTGGCATTCACATTTTGCTCGATAGTTAAAAATAGGATACATCAATATGTAACTGATAAAGACCATTAATAAGGAAAACCATTTGCAATTTTATTTCTTTCATAAAGAATGTTACAATGGTCCTTAAGAAAAGGTAATCACATAGCCTTCTTGTGCTAAGCATGAAACAGAAATCAAATTCCTGCTAGCTGCAGGCACATAATAACAGTCTTTCAAAACTAAGTCTAAACCAGATGGTAATCGAAGAGGGTATGTTCCCACGGCTACTGCAGCAACTCTTGCTCCATTTTCGACATGTAGGATCATGTCTCCATCCCTCAGCCTCCTGCTATCCTCAAGACCCTGCATAGAAGTGCACAGATGAGCACTAGAACCAGAGTCAAGCACCCAACTGGATGCAGAAGAAACCGTAAGGTTAGACTCAATAACGAGCATACCTCCAGAAGGACCTTCCTTCTTGTTCTTCAGGGTGGCCAGGTAAGTAGGGCAGTTCCGCTTTCAATGGCCGTCGCTGTTATTGCAATGGAAACACTTTCCTTTGACAGCGGCCTTCTTCTTCGGCTCTGCCTTCTTTTTCTTTCCATCCTTCCACCTTTTGCTTTTTCACAGACTTCTTCTTCTTTTTCCAAAAGACTTTCTTCTTGGAAGAAGTCCATTCCATAGCAAGAACTGAGCCTTTAGAACCTTTCATAGAAAGCTCAGCGGTAACCAGCATATTCATAAGTTCGGCCAGAGAATTCTGAAGTTTATGCATATGGTAAGTTCATGATGAATTGCCCATATGCATCAGTCAAGGATTGCAGAATTATATCATTCTGCAGATCCAAGTCCTAACTTCACACCGAGCTTCTCAAGCTCTTCCAAGTCCTTGATCATCATCAGACAGTGATCTTGGACTGACTGCCCATCATGCATCTTAGCCTTAAAAAGTCATTTAGTGACTTGATATTTGGCTGCGCGACTCTGTTCACCAAACATCTCCTTACAGGTGAGCCAACATTTGGCGGAGCAGTCCTTGATATCTTCATGTTGGTGCTAAAGCTCATCAGACATCGAGCCCCAACATGTAGTATCTGGCCTTATTATCTTCATTCATCCACTTGTCCAAGAGATGCTCTCTGTTCAACGGATGGATGAGCTGGTAAGGTGGGAGGGATCCTGGTCCAATACATGAGTTAACTTCTCAGAAATCCAAAATGATTTTGAAGTTCCTGAGCCAATCTTTGTAATTGGGTCCGGTCAGTCTATGGGTGTCTAGGATACGTGCTAGTGGGTTGGATGCAGACATTTTTCTGTATAGAGAGTCAAAGTTTCTAGTTAGATTTTATAATTAAGACTTGAACCAATTTATTTAGGATTTTATTTTTAAACAAATTAGCTTCCACTATTTTCTCGGATCCCTACACTCCCTCTGTAGAGATGCAAAAATCTCCATGATTAATGATTTCTAGTGGGTGGTGCGGTCCCACCAACTGACTCATCACCTCACCTAACAGTTATTGGTGATGGGTTAGCCAATGAGTGAACAACTCTTGTTCAATGATTCTCTAATCATGGTGCACCCAAACTTGGTCTCTAATTCATGAATCTCACCGTATCCAAAATATTGATCCACTCCTTAGTTAAGTCAGACCCACCATTTGCATAGATTGGATTCCTAATTGAGTCTCTCACCGTATCCAAAATATTGAGCCCAACTCATCCTCCAGCCCATAGCATCCAATGCCTAATAGACATGGTTGCATCTTTTCGGTGCAACTGAGCCACTGTATCCAGCCGAGAACAATCAACCCCGGGAAGGGCCCGCACATCTACAATGGTGGAAGACCTTAGACTTAATCTTTTCTTAGGGAAGAATTTGATTTCAGGTCTCATTAAACTAGACTTGACATAGTCATAACAATTATGACTAACCTAGTGGCATGGGTTAGCTCGGATTATTGACCACCTCAGATCAGAACTGTGTCAACAGATATGGCCAGGTAAGTGAGACCGGTGGAAGGAATATGCCATTAACTCATACAAGAATGCATTCAAGTCGAGTAGCTTCCAATTAAAAATCAGTCGGTCGTATCTGCCAAACTTACCTTAGACACCAAATTATTGAGCCAGAACCAATTGGGTTAGCCTACAATCCAGACTCTAACCTCTGAGCCTAATTAGGTCTTGCTTGATCGATCACTCATGTGACTCGATCTTGACCCAGACTTTAATCCTATTAGGCTGGTCAATTTAAGCATTGTTGATCCCATCTAACCAACTCTTGATTCGGTTTGATCAACCGCTTAGACCTAATTGAGCTACCCAAGCCCGAACCCAGTATTATGAATATGTCTTAGATCTAAAAATTCTTAATTTTAGACCTAATTAATATTTCATAATCTTAATTCTTAATTAAGTTTGGTTCATAAACAAAATATGCAAATAAAATCCTAGGATTTCAGGATCTAGGATTTTGCAGAAAAGTAAGTTTTGGATTTTTGATTAAGGACGAATGCGCAGCACCCCTACACATCATAAGAACACCCCATCGAATGGAGGAAAGAGGGCCTTTAAACCCTACTTTATTCTTATGACCGGACGGCCAAGAGGAATGCCTTAATCAGGAAATATGATAATCTACAAAACTAGTTAGATCTACATATATATCATCATATATAAAATTAGATCTAACTTTGAAAACATGTTTTGCATACATCTCATGTATCATATCATGCATGTTTTTAGATCTCTAAATTATCTCATAAATATCTAAAAAATTAAAATTTAAATTTGATCATATCAAAATTAAATTCTAATTCTAGACAACTTTGTAGAACTATTCTACAACTAGTCTAAACATGCATCTATCATATCTCATATGAACAAAATTAGATAAATTTATTTTCTATTTTTTAGATCTAATTATAATATTTATAATATAAAAAAATAATAAATAAATATATCTAAAATTATAATTAATTAAATTAAAATTATGATCATCCTAGACTATACATAGAACAATTCTATTTCTAGTCTAGTCATGCATCTCATACATATCAGATCTAGATTATTTAATTTTTAATTTTTTTAATTTTAGATCTAATCATATCTCATGTAACATCTGAATTCATCTAATTATCAGATCAAAATAAATTAAAATTAGATCTAAATAATTATGGGAACCTAGTTTTGATACCAGTTAAAAAAAAAATCCTATTTCTTAAATCAGGTTCATTCAGATCTGATTTGATCAAGAAAAATATTTTAAAAATTTTTCCTCTTAGATATAAATTAGATCTAAGATTTTTTAGATCTAATTTTATCAATCTAATAAAATAAAATAAAAATAAATTAAATCTAATTTAATTTATACCTTGTTATTGGGTAATCCTATTATTCTATGATGATCCTGTTGTTTGCCTGATGTTCTGGATGTAGCCACGCAATCGTTTAGCCTCTACCGGTATCCACTTGGGCAGAATCTAGAGATCTCCTCCTTCTCAATCTATCTTTCAAAGATCAGATCTAGATTTGATCTTGAAGGTCTTCAAAATAGCTTTTGAATATCTGGTGTCATCCGAACCTAATTGGAGAAGAGGGGAGAGGGGCTATATGGCGTAAGCAAGGGACCAAGCATCATAATCCTAGGTGTAGATAGGGTTTATATAAACCCTACTACCATGAAGTGCCACATTATCCCGACCAATCACGACTCTCTATGCAATCATATCTAAATCTAATTGGTGGGATGACATCATCTGATCCAATCAGATTAGAGTCCCTCACAAACCTCCTTAGGTGGTGCCAAGACTGGTCAAAGATGAGCCTTTGGCACCCCCTAAGTTGAATACATCAAGTAACTGGGGTCCCATCCATATGGGACTCCAAACTCTATCCTATTTGGGCACACGCCTCCCAAGGCATGCACCCCCTCCCTTTCCTCCTTTTAGTAGGAAAACAAAGATCAAAACTCTCTTCTATGGGTGTATGACACATGGGCAGATGTCTAAGTGTCAAAAGTCAATGTTTGACCAAAGTCAAAAGATAAGATTTAGCAAGTGACGGAAAATGGCAGGTGTTGTCTCAAATTTATCTCATAAATTAAGACAATCCTTTTGTGATCTGGACAAGCTCCAGTCAGACCAAGTAAAGGTTCCTGAGTGAGTCCAAACGTATTTGGCTCAGTCGAGATAACTTTTAATGATTGTTAAAAGAGAATATTAGGCTCAATCGTATGTTAGCATGATTTCTTTGAACCTAATTGAATCTTATTCAAATCAATTGAACTAGGTTAGTCTAATTGATGATATCTAGATCCAAACCCTTATTTGTGTGATCCAGTTAGATTCAGTTCTATATGATAATGGGATATGTCATGATCTCTATCATCGACATCATCAAAATATCTTCCGATGGATCAGAACATTTCTGATTTAGACAACTAGTATGATTGATCATCCAAATCATTCTAATTGCTCCCAAAATCCATCAGTGACACCTAGCAGTATATTGTGGCAACCCATCGGAACTGAGAATGAATCTCCCGATGTAGTTACTTGTGTGATTAAGTTCCTCTGTCATAAGCCTCGATCGGATTAGGGTTAAGGTGATCTCATCAAACCCTAATTTTCATCATATGAATTAATCATTCGATTCAAGTCCGATGTGAAAATCCTAATAGAAACTCTTTCTATCATTTCACTCTACCATGGCCATGGGCTTATGGACTTGATTCTCATGATCATCATAGGGCTGCTCCTTATCTATCGAGATAGATAGATCTCCTATTGGTGCAATTCAATTTCTACAATGAACATGCTATAGCTAACATGCACCTCAGAGTTCCGAATGGCTAGGAGACCGAGTTATGGTGTAGTCAAACTATAACAATCTCAAGATGAACTGTAGATGCACCTTAGGTCAAAGAACTAGACACACCACTACAACTTTGAGCCAGTTTTTGATGAGAAGGTAGACTTCCTCATGACTGCTCGAGGTGGTCACGCTTAGTGCCCTCGTTCTATAATGAGTATCTGTACTCTTGCTTCGGTGTCTTTACATCATAGACTCAAGACTCATCTATTCTAAAGAAGCAATCATACACCAACCTTTCAGATCAATCACCATCCTCATGATGATCCTACAGTCGAGAGCATTTTATAAGTTAATAATGAAAATTCATGTCTTAAAATTTCAACTCTTGAAAATATGAACTATCATTACCATTAACTCAAGGGATGTATCATAGACACTTTTAAATATACACTGTGATAGAAAATAATCCATTTTATTATTTACATTCAAAATTATAATTTTTTTCTTAGATGTGTATTACAAGTGTCAGAAAATTCTGGCTTCTAGGGCACACATATCTAACAAGCACAAGTCAAGCTTTATCAGAATAACTAATGCTTCCTCGACACTGTCTTAATTGACCATCATTCTTTTCTAATCTTAAGCTCTTTAGACCAAAGTACTAGTCATAGGCTGGCCCTAAAAGCGATCAAGCTTTTAAAAGCTGTCAAAGCAATTTTGCCAAGATTCAAACTCAGAACCTAGCCCATGAACTCATCAACCTCAACTTAAAAGCCAACCTTCAAGCTTAGTAAGTCCGATCCTAAACTTCAACTCAGCATGAGTGACTCATGATCAAGCTCGAAAGCATCCGACCTCCCATACAAACTCCAGAAAATAAAATCCGATGGCCAGCAAGTCACGATAAATGATAGCCCACTCTCCATAATAAATTTTGAGTGACCTGAATGGCTTACTGATATTTTATTATGGCTATCACTATTATTCTATTATAAGCTCCATTTATAAATAGGACCCTCCAAATATATCTTCTTTTCTAAGATCTCTTTTCCATTCTAATCTCCCATGTACTCCATTCTTATTGGTCAGAAAACTAACTTGACAGTCGGAGGATCCACGCCGAAGTCAACTCCAATCAGGACTGTCTTGCAAGTTCCACTAAGGAGACCTTGATTTTTACCTCCAGCAAACTCCAATGGCTATCCATTTTCTGCACTAATAGGATTGGCGCTAAAGGAAGGGCCAAGTGAGCCCTTATTCTAAAAGGAGTATCCGATCGAGCAATCTTCTTCTTCTTCCATTCGAGCAAGATGCCCCCTAGGAGAGCTTCTTCCCAATGATCCATCACCACTGCTACCTGATCCAATCCAAAATCGATTGATCAACCAGTTTTGACCCCATAGCATGTACCCCATAAAGGAACCAGATTTAGGATTTCACAGGTAGATCTTGAAACTTTTTCAAAATCTTACAGTGAAAGACTTAAATAAATATAAAATTTATTTAAATAATTATGTAAACACCTAGATCTTAGAACTATTATATGATTAAGAAATGATATTACATCAAAATTTAAAATCAAATAAGAAAGAAAAAGGTTGATCAAATCAATCTAGATCTACACTACATCAAATGCAGGTATGAAGTTTATAGATTAGATCTATTACCTAAGTAAGTTTAGATGTTCTAACTTACTGACCTGGGCTTGAGGATGAAGTCATGAGCCACATACACTTTTGGCCTCTAGGAGTCATCCACACGAGCCTATGATCTCTAATCTGAAGTCTGATGCAGGAAATCAGCACAGCATGCTAGTACTGTGCTGATCCTTCTTCGACGGTATGCTCTCTTTTTTAAAATTTAGACTCTCCAAAATATGAGAAGAAAGATGAGAGTTTTTTGATCTGAGACTCTCTTAAAAAAACTCAAAAAAAAGGAGGAGAGATTGAAAATAAAATAGCTCTAGAAGAAGACCCTCTTCTTCTTCTCTTTTCTCTCACCTAGACATCTAGTTTGGTGCCTATGGAAACCCCACACCCAAGGACCCTCTTCCTTTGATTTATACACACCCCAAACCTCCCCTAAAGCTCTATATTCCATGAAAAAATTAAAATAAAATTCATCCAATAAATAGGGAAAAAGAAGAGTCCAAGTTAGGTCAAATTTTTAGACTAGGATATCTAAACATTTGAGAAGTTGATTGGCGGTGCCCAATCTCTTGACACCTCCTCTATAATTTTTGCATGACCAGGCAGAGGAGAGGGCACACAAAATAGATGATAATTTTCATAGAATTAAAGAATAATTTAATTTAAACGAGCGGTCAAAACTTTCAGCGGCGCGTCATGCTGGGATCTGGGCTCTATGCATCTCTTCAATTT